>JAUZST010012047.1:0-11625 GCA_034779995.1 Parotocinclus haroldoi
TGAGAGAGAGAGGGTGAGAGAGAGAGAGAGAGAGAGAGAGAGAGAATTTACAGCAAAGCAAAAATCCTGAAAGTAGAGTCCCAGTCACATGTAATCTGGCCTGATGTAGATTATTCAGGGTTATCGTGCTGTTTCCATGACTACAGTTAGGGAAGAGGTCACACTTGCTCTGCACTCTGAACTTGATTGCAAAATCAAGTCACTGCTGCTTTATTACAGTACTGAACTGTGTCAAAGAGTAGGTGGAAGAAAAGTGGGTTTACCGTCATGTCTTCAGTATCCTGCACAAACTTGAAGTGTCTTTGAGATCCAGAGTTAGCCACTGTTCCAGCAAACATCTGAAAAATAAAATATGACATCATTACTGAATAGTCATTCATTAGCATCTAATTAAATTAATTAGTGTTATTAGTCATTAACAAATACTTAACATTAACTTACATAACCTATTATGTGTATTATTGCCAGTAAACAATCCTGTCACATTTGTCCCATTTAATTAAAAGCATGTGTATTCAGGTCAGTGTTTTCCAAACTGAAGTTTGGAGATCCTCCTCAGTCTTTTTACACTGTACTATTGAAAACTGAGGCTTGATGACCACTTTTAGACAGTGTTGCCTCTGCTTAAACTCCACGGTTCAAAAGTTGTAGATGGAAAACACTGTAATCCTCTAAAGCATAGACTCAACTCACACATTTGGCCGTTTTTAGTAACATGTTGGAATGCAATGCGGTGTATAATAACCTGTAATTTTGTAAGAAATGGGTTGACTGGTAGCATTGCCACCGTGTTTGTTTATTTAGCGCCTATAATAACAAGTAGGCTAAAATTATTGGGTTTAATTTCAGGCAAAAATCTATTTTGGTTCAGTCACTGTGTGTTTGTGGGGTGTATATACTGTATGTACACACAAAACCTTTACCTTTATTATACCTATACCTAAGACTTATTGTTTTCGCAATGGTTCAATCCTTGTAAATAACACTCTGCTGGTGACTGGACCCAGAAATCACTTTAAACTTAAACTTGGGTTCCTCCCCCACTGATGCTTGTGAGGTTATTACACGATTCCCCTTACATAAAAGATTCTCTGCTAAACGATCAAGCTTGATCAAGCTCAAAATCAATCTAGAATCAATCTTCTAGAATGTAGATGGGTTAATTTGACATCCTGATAAAATAGCCAGATGCTGCTATTGCTCAAGTGTAAGGGGAGGTCACACTACATACCTGCCACAGTAGCTTATAGAAGGTTTTTTCAGTTTTTTAATACTGCATACAAATTTGCAGTATTTTCTTATTGTACACTAATAAAGAGAATGAGAAATATGCTCATCATTCCAAAACAACAGTGGCAAGACCCCCCCCCCACTTATAACCACTTGTATTACCCTAAGTAGCTTGTGAAAACAGTGATGGCACCATCAGTGAAATATTTTTTTATTCATATAATATGTGTGCTGGAATGTAAACAAATGGATGTTCTGGGTTGCTATAAGGTCTGGATTAAATTGCCTGCCAAAATACAGGGCTAAAAATATGGCATCACTAGGTGTATATTCAGACGTCGTGGTATTTTTATTTTGGGTAATGGCAAAGAGATATTACTGATCCATTTCAATAGGCTCCAGAATATTAAACAATAAAACTTTAACCATCTGACTGGATGGTTTATCAATATTGAAAATCTCACCCCTTTGTTGAGAAAGAATTTGGCTCCCAAGGACCAGTCGTACATGCCAATGCAATCGTTGAGGATCGTCACCTTCCAAGGATTCTGCATCATCTCGTCCCTTGTGAGGAAGTTATACTTAAACAGCTGTTTGCAGCGACGAAATGTGAGCTCTCTCTTCTTCTCCACTGAGACATCCTCACCTGGCTGTCTGGCAAAGAGTGGGTCATTCTCTAGAGTGTGGAATACTTGCTGCTACTCAGGGAGAACATGGAACCATGGAACACGGCAGAAAGAATAACACAGTAAAAAGACAATTCAATTACCTTGAAATCACAATCAAACAACATTTTTTTTAAAGCATAATCACACTTACTTCCAAAAAAAACAGCCAATAACAGGGATGTAACAATACACTCTGCATTAATTGCGTAAACAATGAATGGCACGTTTTCTTATAGAAGTTTTCAGCAAAAAAACGTTAATCCCGTGCAATGAAAAAGAACTGTTTTATCTTCACCATATCTTAAATTCCTAAATGAAACATTCCTTTCTGGTGAATAGCAACTCAAACTAACGTGTACTTGTCTTGTATTCAAGTGTAACTGGACAGCACGGTGGCTTCTCGCCTCACAGCAAGATGATCCTGGGTTCGATCCCAGGGTGGAGTGGCCAAGGTCCTTTCTGCGCAGTGTACGCATGGGTTTACTCCAGGTACTCTGGCTTCCTCCCACGTGCATTAAGTTAACCAAATACACAAAATTGGTCTCACCAAAGTGTGTATATACTTGCATAATCCAACTCAATGACACAAGTGACATCAAGTGACATTTTTGCATCCCAGTGCATCATGCCACAACGTATTGTTACACCCCAAGATAATAAGAATAACAATACTAATAATAATAATAATAATAATAATAATAATAAGTTATAATAATCAGCTTTAAATCTTAATTTATTAAACAACAGCAAAGATCCGACACATTACCTTGAAAGCAATTATTTCCTCACCCTCCATGAACCTCAGCATCTCCTTCCAGTTGAAAGATGCTCTTCTTCTGTAGTCGTCTAAAGGACCGCTGGCAAGCTCTGGGATGGCCTCAGACATATTCTCTTCTAGTTTAAATTTATCCTCAGACAGTCCAGATAATCTCATTTTTGGGCACTTAAGAACAAAATAAAGTAATAATATAACTAACTGGGGCATAGTCCTAACAATATTACATCTAACACAATACTAGGTTACGACTTCAAAGCACAAATATTTACTACACAAAACATCACATACCAACGTAAGGACAACAATAAATTACTTACTAATAAGTAAATGACTAAAAAAAGTTAAATGTTGATTAAAACTAAAGAATAATCAATCTAAATGAATAAATAAATAAATAAACAAAAAAAGGAATATATCAATAGATAAAACCGTGCATAAATTAAAATGTCGGTTTACTAAAATGTGTTCGTATTATACATTTTTTTATTTCCATAACTATTTATTTCTGCATTCATTTATTTCCATATATATTTGTTCCTGTATTTCCTTCGCCTTATATGATAATGAAGGGGCAGTCTATCAATGATGTCAGTGTCTTAGCATTCCTATTGGTTGATCGATGTCATATTGCTCCATCGGCGGTAACTTTGGTAGCACGGTATGCTAATGGCTGCATACAGGCAACATGTAGCCGGAGAGCTGAGGCCCTTGGCTGACCAGGCAGAAAATGGAAGTGTGGATTATTTACTCTTTCGCATGGAGGCCGTAGCTAATAGTTTGTTTTGGTTTGCTGCATCTTTTAACACAGAAGTTGACCCTCTGTATTCAGAAACTTTAATGGCATAATTCGTAGTCTTTCCCTAATAAATTCAGATAGTGGCCAAACACTTGGATCCCCTGCTCACACACTACCCATGGAAGATCTAGAAGTGGATTTATTGGCAGGCGTGTCTGTCCTTGATTACTAAGCCTGAATGTAACAAACACGCCCCTTCATTATCACATTAGGAGAAGGAAATACAGGAATAAATAAATAGGGAAATAAATAAATGCAAAAATAAAATACAAAAATAAATGAATGCAGAAATAAAATATTAAAAAATATAAAACTACAATAAAAATATAATTCAAACACATTTAAGTAAACAGACATTTTCATTTATGAACGATTTTATATATTAATTTATTTAATTGTATGTATATTTATTTCTTTAGTCATTTATAATGATTATTCTTTACAGTTTTCATCAACATAATACTTTTATTGAGTCTTTTACTTCCACTTTTATTTATTTAGTCAGTTAGTTTTAGCAGGTCAGGTCCTCCATATGTGTGCATTAATAACAGAAAATAAAAGGTGTTTGCTGAGCTGAATAAGTTACATGGCCTCCTGAACTGTGCACTTTCCATTGCATTGCATTGAACTGTGCAAGTTCACTCACTGAGAATCGAGTTGGATTCGATTATACCAAGTTAAATTAAGTTATTACATTGCAATGCGGCTTTTCTAAAAATAAAAAAATAAAAAAAAAAACACATGTAAAATGGTAATACTACTTTATCCCTGATCTACGTTGCTCTGATTGCTGCAGTCCTTTAAAACAAGAGACTTTACTCTTAGAATCGACTCCCTATTACACAACATGGCAACATAAAAAGCTCCAACCAATCTGGACCCGAACAGCATTAGCAACCCCCACAATACTAATGTAAAAGTGCATTGTTTGTCCTTGTTAAGAGTAAACGCGCATCGCCCCGAATTAATCATAATTAATGATATTTTTAGAGGCTTGATGTCGTCAAGTTCAGCGACAGAAAAGTTCACATTGTGCCCCTTATTTTGACAACCGTCAGTGGTTTCTACGCACATTTAGTGAATACAATTCTAGCCAGAAGAAAACATTTCATGTGTTTAAACATGTTCTGAAATTGTCCCTGCAGCAGATATAGGTCATAGGTGATATAAGACACAAAGCTTCGGTAATCAGTAATGCTCTGATTTGCGTAGTTCAGGCAAAGCTTAACTTTACATAAATGGCGATTAAAGCCCTTTATTATTTTAAACAATCAGCGGTAGATTTCGAGTCAAACGAACTACCACAGCACTCACCAAGAGATCTTCTTCTTTAGGAGAGCTGAAGTTTGGAACCACAGTCCTGCTTCATATCGCCACCAACTGGATGCAGCAAATGCAGGAGCTGAGTTAATAACTAATCCTTAGCAATCTGATCATCACGAGTCTCCTTTTTTGTATAAGCATGGTTAGTACTTTAACTCCCGTAAAGCATTTCCAGTTCGAACAGCAATCAGCCAGACACAAAGATTAATCCAAAACCAGTTTTACTACAGAAGGCCATGACCAGATACAGTACAAAAAGTTTAGACACGATTGTACGGAGTCTTATATTACGTATTGATCACTTGAACAAATGTAGAAATGATTCTATTGTCATCTTCACAGAAGACAAGTAAATACATTATGTAGCGGAAATTGTTTAAATTACACATTTTTATACACTTAAGGACTGCAATGAGCAATATTCATTGAACTGGCACTGGATGACAACATATTGAACAAAATATATTTTATGGTATTTTTTGTTAACAATAAAGATATTCTGAATTAAAGAAAGGTAATCTTGAATTTGAGAAAGTTCCCTTACTGAAACCTCTTACCCATGTCAACTTTGGGGTTATTGACTGAGATATGTGGGATATACTTACTGTATCCTGGAATTCATTTGGCACGGGTGAAGGTGTTCCCTGAATGGATTTCAAAACCCAGTATTAAGGTCTTTGATATCAGCTGATGTAAAACATGAACAGGGTGATTTGAGCTGGAATTGAATCATCTATCAAATCAACTGTCAAAATCATTTAGGGTTTTGTTGAATATTGTCCTCTTTGGTCTGGCATTTTATAAGCCATGAAGATCAACAAGGTTGATAGAATTATTTAAAAAAAAATAGAAACTGTGGAAAATGGAAACCAAATCATTTCAGAAGAACACAATTAACAACTCCAAAGGTGGTCTATTTAAAGTAAAGAAAGAAGGTTCTGATTTCTTTAGGTGATATGGTCACACTGAAGTCCTTTGTCACACCTCTGGAACTGGTGTTTTCTGGAAGAAACAAAACGACACGTGCTTTTTATTATTATTGTCATACATAGTGGATAGCCAAAGTATGGAAAGCTATGCCAATATGTTAATGTGAATAAGCTAAGGATAAGCTTGGCCACATTTCAATTTCTCAGAGCAGCATACAAATGCTAACTGGCTTAGGTATTGTTTTGGATCAAGGTGATTTACAAAGCTTGAGGAAACACAAAAACTGCGCATAAAAAAACGGGTATTAGTATGGTGTTTGCAATCAACTTTTACTGCTACAACAGCCTTCCTCTCAGAGGGCTTTCCTCTAGATTTTGGAACATGACTGTAAGCTCAGCTTCTAAATGTTAGACAATAAGCCATGGCTCACGTTTTAAATTCCAGTGCATTTCCTAATTGTCTGATGGACTTGAGGGCAAGTTTCTGTGCAAGCCAGTCAAGTTTTTAATCAAATTTGCCAAACCAATTCTCTATGGCCATTGTTTAAAAACAACATGCCATTCATTTGATAGACTGACTGGTTGAAAGTGAAAACCTATAAATGTGTCATATTCAATGTGGTATCAGTACAACCCATTTTACTGCCACGGTTTGTCTACTGAGAATCCAAAATGGATACCCAAATTCTAATGTCCCACTTATAGTGACAGATGGACCTGACACTGCACCTTACTCTGATTGTCCCTGCTTTGAAATCTCCTTACACTGAACTACCAATCATCAGCCCCCTTTCTAATTAATTGTTGAATATTCCATTCCAATGCCATTTAGTCACATTAAAGCCAAGCTCTGTCATGTGGTCACTTAGTCCCTTATCTGCTTTTGATCTCTTTTCTAACAGAATGAACGTCACAGATCACAAGACAAGAAGGGAAACAGAAATGTGGTAGGACCTGTGTTCTCTTCTCTAACAACAGTCTTCCAGCTCCATCTCTGAAGATCTGAGACATCCCATGTTCCTGTGAGAGAGCGTTCCTGCACTGCTTGAACTTCACCTATGCCCTGCATAACTTCCTGTAGAGGAAGGAGGTAAAGAACCACAATTAAAATGGCAGTGCAGATATAGTGCAGGTGGTTAATTAATTTATAAAAGTTTTCAGTAATCACCAACACCATTGCCTTCATTTCAGAAGTTTGCACACAGTGTTTTTCACCCACAGACAGGAGAGAAGCAAGCTTGCTGTAAGAGCCTTATCTACATAGTAGGGGTGTAACGATGCATCTGCTAGTTCCGTGGTTTCCAACCTGGGGTCCACAGGGGGTACGCAAAGGTTTGGCACCGAGGTGCTTTTTTCCCCAAATACGATTTGCACATGCTATGTATAATTAAAATGATTCGATTTTATTTCTGGAAAAGGTTGAGCGCCACTGGTCTAGTCACATCAAATGCAATTCTGTTCTTAACACCAGACGGCGCACAAGCATATTCTGGTCGCTGAGAATCCTTCCAATTTCTTGTCATTGCAGAGGACTGAAGACAAGAAAGGTATATTGTTATTCTTCAGAAATAAAAAAGGAATTGTTTCTTTCTGTTATTTAAGATGTGGTGAAGCTACAGTAGAGCATTTAAACCTATTTTTATAAATTGGGAACTGGGAACTAAAGTTTATCATCATTACACCCTAGTAAATCGTTTCCTTACCTCTAAAATGTAGGCATGTTAACATGTTTAAAACAAACTGTAAAATAGTTTAAAGTCTCAATTTCTCAGCTGGGTGGTACAGCAGTCGTCTACGATGCTGTAATCAAACCAGGACACTGGAGCTGTGAGGTGACAGATCTAATTGGGGCGACACCATGTCATAAAAAGTGTGTAAGTGAGTAAAAGTGTGCAAGGCAGAAACAACCCTAGACAGGACTCCAATCTATTGTATACATGTACACTCACTCACTCAAACACATGCATTAGGAGTACGTAGTAGCATGTGTTTGGACTGTGGGAGGAAACGGGACAACCTGGAGTAAGCCCACACAGACACAGACAGGACATTCAGACTCCACACAAAAAGGACCCATACCCCAGGATTAAACCCAGGAGCATCTTGCCGTGAGGGTACACAGTGCTACCCACCTAGCCACCTCTGCCAAGCTGTCACTGTTGGCAAGAGCAAGGAGCAAGGCCCTTAACCCACAACTGCTTGGATTGTAAGACTGTATTAATTGTAAGTCGCTCTGGATAAGAGTGTCTGCTAAATAATGTAAATGTAGCCACTATGCCATTTGATTTTTCAGGTTTACCTTCAGGTTAATAGTGGTAGGTTTGGACAGGACAGGATCCTCTCCTTTCTCATACAAGTGAGTAATCCTCAAGAGAACTCGATTAAAATCTGCCTCAGATGTACCTTTCATACCTGCACATAAAATAGATACTGTCAGCCATATCATCATGCCTTTTAATAAAGCAGAATGTGGTTCTTAAATAGGCCCATTTGTACGTGTGATACTGGTCTGTGTAGACGCTGTATACCCGAGTTCAGGTTCTGGAAGTCCTGGTTGTGTTTTGGGATGTAGTTCCATCCAGGAATACTCAAGTACTGTAGATGGAGGTTCGGGGGTAAAACTACAGGCTGGATTGTGGGCCCCTTTAGCAGGTCTCTCCTACTCCATGGTTTTCCTGTTAACATTTAGGAATTACTTCTTAAAGATAAAATTCTTGAAGCCAAGAACTGCCAATTTTTTACCCATACCCATCTCACACTTAATCCACTGGTAAATTATCAGGTATAGCTTCCACATCAAAATACAGGTACCTACTGTCGTCCATTAACTGCTATGTAAATTTGATCAGTCTCTCAATCCTGAGGGCCACCACTGTCCAGAAATTTTCGAGTGAATGAATTTCACCACAAGAGTAACGTTAGTGCCTGTTACATGGCTACAACTGTGTATACGTATTAGCCACTTTGATGATGATCCTCTCTAACCACTCTCATCACACCCTGATGAACCCCTTGCCATGTATCTGGTTTTGGGACCAGCACTAGGTTGTATGCCACTCACTGGCCACTCAATCAGGACAGAACCTCAGAAAGCTGTAGTTTACAGCAATTGGCTTTACCTTGTCTACCTGTCTTTGTCCATTTGTTTTGATCCTTAAACTGACCTTAATGAGTATTAAATCTTGACCACAGGAAGCTAAAGGTTTAATATATTTGGCTAAATGGTTATTTACAAAATAGCAGTATCACTGCCATAACTTCATACTAAACACATACAATACCATGTCAAATGTTATTCTTTCATATTCTTTGTGATCAGAATGATCTGCCTCCTATACATTATCTGATCGCTGCTGGCCATACTGATTTAACAATGCATGGTGAGCTGTCAACCTGAGCAAACAGATAAACTATAGTCAGCAACTGCATTACTGGTTTCTAACTTACGAGGTTTGTCAATGGGTAAAACCATGGGTCTGTGCTGTAAACTTAGAGCTGCCCGCTGATAGACAGATGTCATGGCAGCAGGGGAGCCAAGCATTAGCCACAAAACTGGGCGCACCACGGAGGAGTCGTTCAGGGTCAGGTTATAGCCTCGATTCCATTCCTGGTTATTCCACAGCCGCCTATGAAGCATCACCTGCAACACCCATCATACAGAAAACATCTTGCACATCAAATCTTGACCTGTTAAAAACAAAAACGTGTGGACGTTGCACAAACCTCTATCTGGCCTTGGCCAAGACTTGCCACACCGTGTGCTCTCTCACTGAGTAGGACCAGCTTGTTGGACTCATCTTCAATAAATGCTCCCCGTACCATTGGGTAGTAGTTCTACACTCCCAGGTGTGAAAAATACAAGTATATCTAAGTATGTACAATACTGTCCAAAAGTCTTAGGCCACCATTAGATTTGTTTATATGACCATATATAACACTGACGACTGGACCCAAAAATCATACATAATATTATTATTATTATTATTATTATTATTATTATCATTATTAATAATAATAATAATAATAATAATTATTATTATTATTATTATTATTATTATAATTTTACATTTATCTGTATTCCAATCTTTGTAAGCTTTAACATATCAGAGCCTTTTAATCTAGTTTCCCTTCGGAACAGGGGTTTCTTGGATACTACCCTAAGACCATTGCTGATCAAGCTCTGTATAAGAACGAATTTGGTACAACATTTTCTGGTTCTACTATAATAAAGAGACTGACAAACAGATATATATGGTCATTATATACCATAATGGTGACCTAACCATTTCAGTACTATATAATGCACAAGGTATGATGGGTTACATTTAGTTACAGTGGGTTCTTACTCTAGACTTTGTGTTGTTGACGTACTGCTTGTGCATCCTCTTCATCATCAGGTAGCCATTATTGTCAGTGTATATTGTTCTGTTGTTACTCAGGCTAGTGGTGGTTCTGAGTACAGCTTCTCGGTTGAGCAGTAAAGGACCCACCCCGTAGCTCTGATCCAGTCTCTGGCATAATAACTCGTCTTTAAAACCAACTGGCACTCGGGTAACCACAGAATAACTGTGTTTCTTATCAGACTCTTCCCTGTAAAAAATAAACAGATTCATTTTCCATTTGCTGATTGTTGGTATCAAACGGGTTCTGCACTGATACTGAATCTCTAAGAACTGATCAGTTTAGTCAGCATACATTTACAGAAAAATATTTTATCCGCTGACATTAAAACCTTGAAGTGTAAGGTTGTAGTTGTTCTACCTGTAGAAATACTGTCGGATCTCTGACATTATTTTCCCTGGTATTATCTTCATCTCAACAGATTTGTAAGCAGGAACAGATGAGCTGTTGGCAGTAAAGATGTAGTTGTCTGAGATAGGCCCAGCATGGACATCTCCGTTGGCCTTGTACTCCCAGAAGTCTTGGCGAATTTTAACCTTCTGCTTTTCAAGCCTGAAAAGAAAGTAACTTCCAATAAACTAAAATCAGGTACATTAATAACAGCACTATTACTATTAATACTCGTGTATATTTAAAATCAAGCACTGTGCACTTTTACTCAAGTTAAATGACTTCTTTCACCGGAGTTCTACACTCACTGATCACTTTATGTACATCTTCGGTACACCTTTTTGTTTATCCACCCGTCTGTTTCATCAGTTCAACTTACCATGTGGATACAATTTGTAGTTCTACAGTTGTAGTCCATTCTGTGCATATTTTAGTCCCCTTTACCCCCTACCCCCACAGATCAGGTATTCTTTGGGTGGTAGATCATTCTTAGCACTGCAGTGACACTGATGTTCTGGAGGTGTTTTACTGGGACGGTTGGATCAGACACAGCAGTGTTGCTTGAGTTTTTTGTGTTCTTTGTGGACTCTATTAGACAAATCAGTCATATTGTAGATGTAAAGTCAGAGACATTAGTATCTGTTGTCGCACAGTTTGTGGTAATCATCCTCTAATACTCCATCAGTGCTCATGGACACTGCCTACAGAATGCTGGTGGCTGGACATTTTTGGTAGATGGAATATTTTCAGTCTGGCAAAGACAATGAGGTGTTTACAAACTCCAGCAGCACTGCTGTGTCTAATCCACTCATACCAGAGCAACACACACTAACACACCACCACCACAACACCAACATAACTGCAGAGCTGAGAATGATCAACCTCCCAAATGTGATCTGTGCTGGTCCTTTGGGGGCACGTTAGAGAACAGATTAAAGTATGTATGTAGAGAAACAGATGGACTACAGTCTGTAATTGTGGAATTACAAAGTGATCCTATATAATAAATGGAACTGATCAAATGGGTAGTGAGCATAGAAACAAGGAAGTTTTGTTTGTTTGGTTTACTTAACATCGTTATCGACCTCATACGCAAGGTTATCTCAAGAC
>JAUZST010012048.1:0-11625 GCA_034779995.1 Parotocinclus haroldoi
ACACACACACACACACACACACACACACACACACACACACACACACACACACACACACACACACACACACAGACTGTCATTATATCAGTCCTCCTAACACACACACACACACACACACACATGGTGTAAGCCCTGCCCCCTGCTGTGCTTTAGCCTGCATTTAAGCAGCTTGCAGGTCCTTTTTTATCTGCGCTGTATTGAAGGTTCTTTAAGGTTAAAAAAGCATTTACTTGCTCTTAAATTTGTTCGTTTAAGAAATTCTCAAGAAGCTATTTGAAGAGTTACATTTTGTTTGTAATGTCCTTACAAGAAGAACATTTTTTTTCTTAAACAAACCAGGGTCTGGATTCACAAAAACTTTCTTAAGAAAAAAATCGCGAAGTTTCTTAAGGCAAACTGTCTCCATTGAATCTTGCGTTATACAGCAAGTTTCTAATTTGTTTACACTTGTTTTTAGGAATGGTCTTGGAGTTTTAAAATATAAGTCTATATACTTAAAGAGTAATTTTTAAATCTTTTTTTTATCTTTCTATTTCAGTAAAATAAAATACGTCTTGTCTAATGATAATATCTTAATTGGTCTTTCCTGGGCACATGAAGGCATCTGATATAGGAGGGGAAATAAAAACATTTTGATGGTTTTCTCATGGGATTGGGACTTTTCTGCTCGAGCTGTGATGGCGTCCCTGGTGTCCTGTCAATCTTGCCCAGTGTTTGGTGGAGTGCTGTTTGGATTCCGCAGGTGTAAGGCTTGATTAATCCTGATGTTTAGCTCTTCTATAATGTGATGGGTTTAATATGAGCGTAATAATACAGCGTCGTGCTCTCTGTCCCGGTCTGTAAATAACCGTGCTGTGATGGTTCTGCCGCCGTTGGTTGTTAAATGATCAAATAGAATTGATGCTGAGAGACTGGTGCAGATCAGGGCCACGGCTCGTTTGTCTGATTGCTGATTGGTGGAGTTTTAGCTCCACCTGTTGGATTCTCCTCGCCGATGTCTCCCTACCGCATTAATAACGCCTGTCGTGTTCGGGTTCAGTTGGACTCATTTCTAAGATTCCATTTCTGAGTAACCAGAATGACCTGTAAGTGGATTATTATGATTTCCCCACAGTTCAGCCAATCAGATTGCAGGATAGTTGGAAATAATCAATAAACAAAGAAGCTGGAATTAGTTTGAATAAGTTGCCCCTCCCTGTAGGTCGATTCTCTGGACTGCATCTTCGACGGGCCGTCCACATCTGCTGTGGGGAGCGAGGAATGCCCTCCGCTCAGTCCCTCAACCCCATACCAGGTAACCTCCCCCTGATCTGCTCTCTTTGTGCTGATGCCACACGCTCTTTTGTCCTGTCGCTGTACTGGCCGGCCCTGGCTGTAATAGAGTCATGTCGGTGCTAGATGCCGCTCTTCTCACCGTGCATGACCTCATGCTTTTTCTGTGCAATCATCATCAAACTTTTAAGGCCATTTTTTTACACTCTGTGCACGGACAGAGAACATGCATGGCTGTGTGTGTATTGTTCTGTCCTGTACTGGGCGGACCGTTTACTGACTGGTCTGTGACCGTGGCTTGTTTAAGAAAAAAATATGATTCACTTGACACGCTTAAGTGGTGTGGTTTAGTGGTGAGTTTTGCCGTGGGTTTACTCTGTTTAAGTGGTGCCTTTAGTCGGGGGTTAAATTGTGTTTAGTCAGGGGTCAAAGTGCATTGTCTGAGCATTGTCTCAAAGCAGCTTTGCATTATTATATTGTCTTAAAAGCCCAATCCCAAATTGAGCAAGCCTGAGGCGACAGTGGAAAGGAAAAAGCTCCCTGAATATAGAAGGAAGAAACCTTGGGAGGACCAAGACTCAAGAAGATACCCATCCTCCTTGGGTGGCCTAGATTTTAATAACGTGGGTTTACTCATGGGTTTAGTCGGGGGTTAAGAGATGTATTTAATTTTGGGTTTAAGTGGTGCGTTAAGTCTGGGGTTAAACAGTGCAAGTCGGAGTTTAGTTGGGGATTGTGTCTTGCATATGAATGTTAAGCTAAAGCTATGAAAGCTGCAAGTAGGCATTGTGTGCTAGCACAGTTGGCTCCATTTGTGGGAGATGGTCTAAATGGTGAGAGCATTTAGGGGGAAGACCCCTCTGGTCCCTGTACTCTGGACCCACGCTTCATGATCTTGGTCATGGGATTAAATGATGATCCTGAAACTGTATTTGAGTCTGTGCTTTTCAGCCAGGTTGGTTATAATGCTACCATTATTCACTCTGGCACGTTTGATTCCCTGCCCAGGTGGAGCATTTCTTTATTCACCTTATTTTTAAAACTTGTTGGATATTTAACATAGGCACGGCCAATTTGAAACCCTAAAAAAGTCTTGAGAGAAAACTTTTAGTCTATTTACCTTTAGTGTATTTACACTACGTTACGGACAGGGTGGCACAGTGGCTCGGTGGGCGGCACTGCCACCTCAAAGCAAGAAGGTCCACATTCTTTCAGTGTGGAGTTTGCATGCCCCCTCCATGTTTGTGTGGATTTACTCCAGTCTCCTCCCGTAGTCTAAAGACATGAACGTTACGGACGATCAGAGGTCTCGTCTCGTGTATCTAAATTTGTAATTCGGTCGTTAGCTTAAAAAAACAACAACGGTTGTTTCCTCCCCTTTCCCGTCAGAATCAGACCCTTTTATGGCACTCGGACGGCACTCGGACACGGCTGCTGCATTTCTTCAAGAGGAGAAGAAACGCAGCGAGCGGAGCATTAGGGTGCCCCCTGGGAGGGAGTCACGGCGTCCGAGGTGTCCGTTCTGAGAATCCTGCTGACTCATTTGGAGGATTTGCAGCAGACCGACTGGTCTGAGGAGCATCGTGAGGCTGGGAGAGATCGAGGTGGTGAAGGGAGGGAGGGAGGGAGGGAGGAGGAGGAGGTGGAGGTGAATAAATCAGCGTTTCGGGCACGAGATTGCGAGAATCCCTCTCTCTCACGCTCTGGTTTCTCTCTCTCACTGGCTGTCGCTCTGCAGCAGTGTGCGTCAGGCGCCGCCAGACCTGGCAGGATGTTTTTCTTGGCGACACGTGCGCCGGGCTTTTCTCGCACGTCTGCGTAGGAAGAACGAGCCGCCCGACAATGCTCAACTCTGTGTGGTACGCCAAAAAGATGGGCCGGCGCATTATGGGCACTCTGAGGAGAACCAAAAGACTGCATCTGCACCTGCTGGTAAGAGCGACGGTAGCGTGGTGGTCATCCTCTGTGTTGATACGCACGCTTGTTTGTTTTTGAGACGAGGTCTTCGCGACGCCCGGCATCAGGGTGGGCGTTGAGTCTGTATGCCCTGGCGCTGGAGACGGAGCTCTTTTGCTGCAGCACTCCGTGATGTCCAGGCTGTAAGGGGAAAACGTGAAAGCACAAACCTCGTTATGCTGCCTGGCAACCTGCGTCCTTGTCATGCAGCAGTGCTCAGAGTCTCTCACACACACACATGCTCTCTCTCTCACACACACACACACACACACACACACGCATGCGCTGCATTTGATTTTATTCGTTCGCTTGCTTGGATGCTCTAGAGATGCTACAGGTCCTTCGTTTCTTGTTACATCTGATCCCCTCTGGAGGATTTCTGGCCGAGGTTTTTCCCAATACCGCTCCCGTTGATCTTGTTACCGTTAAGCACCTGATGCGTCACAGTGCAGCGATGACGGTAACCCTGTACTGGTTACATTTTCATAACAAATCTTCACAAGTCCAGCATCCAAAATATAAGACAGATTATATCCAGATCAATAAGGCAGAGGTGCAAAAGAGACAGGATTCGTATGTGCTTAATTACAGGGTGGATCTGCATCTGTGTATTGTGTGTTGTACTACACGACGCAAGTGCGCACGTACAGAATAATACGCCACTGAGGTTTTGGGGTAAGCTGTACATCCTTAGGATAAGACATTCAGTCGATAAGAAAAAGACATTCCTTTATTTCTGAAGTGTAAACAGTTCAAAACAATTCACAAAGGAAAATTGTAAGCAAAACTTGATATTGTAGTGACTGTATTAAATGAAGTGAAAACGTTTTTGTCCTAATACTTTTGGCGTCACATGGATTTGTCTTAATTCTTTTGGCCTCGTGGGTTTGTGTCCTAATACTTTTGGCGTCACATGGATTTGTCTTAATTCTTTTGGCCTCGTGGCTTTGTGTGCTAATACTTTTGGCCACATGCGGCTTTGTGTGCTAATACTTTTGGCCACATGTGGGTTTGTGTCCTAATACTTTTGGCCACATGCGGCTTTGTGTGCTAATACTTTTGGCCACATGTTGGTTTGTGTCCTAATACTTTTGGCCACATGTGGGTTTGTGTCCCAATACTTTTTGAAATATGTTGCTTTGGTAGAGTATATGTATGTTTTATAAGTATGAAGTCACATTAAACTGAAGAGGGACATCAAGAAAATTCACAAATACCAATTAAAACTTTACTGTACAAAAAAAGATGCCTCATGTTTACCATGTCCAGAAGCTCCGCCCACTTCTCTGGGCTCTTATTGAGAACTGAAATGAAGTTGCACAAGTTGCATTTATGGAATGGAATTGATTTATTTCCAGTACTTCGTGTAGTGGAAGGAATCCGGTGATCATCTCTGGCTGTGTATGGGGATTTAAAAATAGCCCCTCTGATCACCTGTGCCAGCGGGTGATCTTTCTAAGAAAGGAGCAGACAGCTCTCCTAATGCAGCTGATTCAGGTGGTTCAACCGACCGGGCCAGATTTGTGATCTCATTTTTCCTGTCTGAATTGTCAAATATAGAGGTGATAACCCCAAGAAAAGGGGTTCTCAGTGGCTCCTGTTAGACATACATTGGGGACATATTATTGTAACGCTCACTTTGGTGCTGTCTCTCGAGTTGGCGCGCTCATGCCTGCGCCATATTTCCTCTGGCTCCCCATGCTAGCAGATGAAGTTAAGGGGCGGGGCGACAGTGCTGTAGGTACGGGCCAGGAGACCGGAGCCTGAGCAGGAAATCCTGCTGGCTCTTTTAGATGTGTGAGCTGTTGCCATGGCTTTGGTTCCTGCGGGAGTGGAAACGTGGTGCCTGGTGACAAAATTACCAGTCCCATCTGACACCTGTGGCACATCTCCGGAAGCTTGTGACTGGAAAGGTCTCGGAGCAGGGCCGGGAAGATGCTGCGCTCTTTCGTTTGATGTTTTCGGTGGTGCTGCTTTTCTGGATATGTGGAGCATAACGGCTGTAAGGATCCGGAAAGGATTTATTTCTGTTTAGGTTGATTAGAATGATCATTTTGCGGATTTGTTTACTGTTTTGGTCAGGGCTTGTTCTGTGAACTCGAGAGGCTGCTGCTAATCCAATCCACATTTAGTCTGATTGATGATCTTGGACGGACACAGATGGTATTACTATAGCAACCGCAAACGGACTGGGCGTCTGCTCTCAATGCGTTCTCCAATCGATTTCTTCCTCCCAGCTTCACCCTCGCCGGCTCTTCATGGAACATTTTCGAGATGTTAACGTATCCAAGTTTGTCCCCGGCTCTCTCTTTCTGCCTCTGTCTCCACGCTTCTGCGTGCAGCTCGGATGCGTTTCGCCTGCACGGCTGAGATGAGACCACCAGATACAGCCCTCAGATTCAGGAAACTGCCGTGGTAATTAAGGAAGCCGTTCTCTTTCCTCCCCCTCGCCCTCAGGCTAAGTCCATCGGTCATGAACTACATCTTTGGTGGGAACACTCTGTACTCCAGGGGGAGTCGGGGTGGCAGCACCAGCTCGGCCCATGGTGGCTCCGTCGGACCCAGGCTTCGCCAGTGGTCCATGCGGAGCTCGTGCGAGGAGACTCCCGAGCCCAGTCCCTCTCGTTGGCGTCGCATCCTGAACGTCCTCAGCCGTCTCAGTGCTTTCACCGACTGCGTCATAGCCAGGCCCGGTCAGGTAAGATCATCAGGGCCCAAAACATCTGGGATAGCAGGTCGAGGATCACCTGAGGGGCTTCTTAAGATTTATAGGTACTTATAAACAAAGGTGGCACAAGTTCTTAGGTTTATGTGCAATGTTTTAGTCAAGTAGAAATAGAAAAGTATACTGTAAATAAAGCAAAAAAGTACAGCTGTGTCTTTAGAAGGAAATTAGTTTTTGAAATAGGACGTCTTTTGTTGCAGGTAAGACTTACCTAAACAACCTAATTTAGAACACGTAAGCAAAACTTCTAAAGCGTATAGAGTTCTCTGTGGTGACAGTTATTTCAGTTACAGTTTACATTTTTGAGGTTTGAATTTAAACATTCAGCGAATGCTTTTCTATGGAATCTTTTTTTTAATTTTTAAACTTAAATCTTTGAAAAATGGTAAATGGGATCGACTCCTAAACACACAGCACACAACGAGATTATCTACATAACGGGATTTCTAACCGGGTCTGTACGGTTAACGGTTCAGAATTTATTAATCACAGAAACGTGTAGAAGAATAAAAACTATATAAAAAGTCTTCTAAATTGTTTTACGCTGTTGGTCTATAATAAATAAGACAAATCCATATGAATAAGCTGACTTCTGGTTCTTCAGGTTATAGCCCGTATAATACTCATTCATACTTCCCCATACCCTGTGAATTTTAGGATGCTTGGCAGTTACTAAACTCGCTGAAATAACTGGCTAATTATTATTTTACTCGTGTGGTATGATGTAACGATTGCTGCGTCAGCTTTGGATGTCAAAGCCACTAGATGGCGCTGGAGTTGTATTATGCTTTAAAAACTTTGGAGGCAGTGCCAGCAGAGAGCTTTAGCCCTAAAGGTTGAAAGATTGGGAGTGAGGACGCTGTAAATGAGACCTTGTTTATTGTTTTGTTTAAGCCAGAGCAAAATCAGATTCCAGTACTTTTGGCCATGTGCTTGATTGTGTTTGAATACTTTTGGTCAAGTGCAGGGGATGTGTCTGTGCTCTGTTATTTCAGGTACAGTTTAAATTTTGTCGGTTATGAACTGAATCTAAACACAAGGTTAATGCATTTCTGTAGGAGATTTGTAATTTTTAAGCTTAAATATTAAAAAAATGTGTTGACTCGTAAACGCCCAGCACACCACACAGCGTGATTATCTACATAACGAGGTATGAACCGGCTCTTTACGGTAAACTGTTCGGCCTGAATTCATCACAAATTAGTTAAAGAAGAAGAATGATAATAATCTGAGGGATAAAAATAGTTTGTAAAGCTCTGTATTATTTGTTCATATATGGATTTACCTCCTTATTGGTTTAAAGAGTTTAAAAGGTGATCCTGCGTGACACCGTTTTGGAAATTAGTGTTTCTATAACTGATCTCATTCCCTCTTGGTTATGTGCAGCCAGGGATGTGTTGTTTATATTTTGGTAACCGAATAGCCACGGTGTTGTGTGTAGGGTTTAAATTTTATATTCACATTACAGTAGCGTAAAACACTGTGAGACTATGGTAATGTCCGGTAACATCCATTTTAGTCTTGACCTGTTTCACAAAGCTGTGGATCCAACCAATCCCCTGCTGTTTGCTGCTTAACTGAGAACTAGCAGTTATCTACTCCACAATTTCTGACCAATTCGAGTCCCTATCTCTGTAATCCCATAAATGTATGGGCCGGGCCGTGAGCCAAACAGACTCCCGCTGGTGCAGTGGAGGCACTTTGGATCGTGTGTGTGAATTCGAGCTCACCATTGATTATTCATGCCAGGAAAAAGCCCCGGAGCTCCTGCTGGCTGTGCCCATTGGAACGATCTAATTTGCACAAGGAGGCGAGGGCGAACAAACCAGAGCGGCAGAGGGCGAGACTGTGGGAGTCAGTGCTCCGGTGACTTTCGTCCCAAGCTGCACACTCTTACTCGATCGTGGTGGAGCTGAAAGACTTGTTACTTGCTGCTCTTCAGAATCCCTTCGTATGTTCCTCTCCTCTGTTAGCCTTGGTACCCGTAGTCCAGTCATGACCACATATTACTCCAGCAGCGATTCCAGCTGCCGAAGATCCGGCGTCACCGGTGTCATGCAAGAGCCGAGGAACATCCCAGATCCAAGGTTCCCACAGGCTCGCAATTTTCCTCCGTCCATTTTACGGCCGCTCCCTGCCTGCTACAGCATGTCCACAATGCCAGGCAACCCGGGCAAGAGCAGGGCAAAGTTCTTAAACCTGCGGGACAGCGTGAGAGGGAGCCCCACTAGGAGTACAGCTAAAGTTACCAGCCCGGTGCTGAGCTTCGGCATCAGGGAGCAACAGCTCTGGGCTTGTGCTGCCTTCCAGAAGGTATGACTGAGACAGGAAATACCCTGGGATTATTTGAGGACCTGGAATTTAAGTAGTGCTCCTGTTTTTGGTTTGTTGGGTTGTTTTCATGGATGGTGCTTGATTAGTGCGCTATCGGCAGAGTTTCATAGGTTCAGACTTGACAGGGTCGTGAATTATTTGAGTGTTTAAACAAACGGAGGAGCGTGGCCTTGTTTATTTTTTGCGTACGGCGACATTCCTGTCTTGAGTCCATGTTTGGCTCGGTTTATTTATGTTGACATTACTGACTGGTTTGGTTAGAATAATCCCACCCTCCATCAGGCTTAACTCCACCCATTACTTGAGAAGGGACAAATATTTTTTTATACATTTATTATACACTTAAAAAAAGACTTTGTGTAAGTTATTTATAGGACATGTAGACCTATTATGTATTAGTAAATGGATTTGGTAACATAACCTGTAATAGTTTTACAGATTTAATGTCCCCATTACATCCCCAACAGGCGTTGACCGGACATTACCAGTGTAAAAGTAGTAGATTAGATTCTTTGCACAAAATGTGTGTATTTTGTAAATATTTTGCTAACTGCTGTACAATGCAGTAGTTCTTATCTTTTATTTTTACTAAAACCTAAAAGTTTCTCTGAAGGCTTTCCCTTGTGCTAGTATTCTGTGGGGGGTAAAAGTAGCTTTTAATTCTTGCCCGTACTACTACAAGCTTTATTTATTTTCACCTGCCCTCGGCTTCAAGCTTTTGACATTTTCATTCTCTCTGCCTTTTCTCTTAAACGTTTGCATCGTTGTTCTCTGCGTTGTTTTGTGTTTTCTTGGCATGTTAATGCTTATTTTTCTACCAAGTGAGTTACGAATATTGATTGTTGGGTTACAGGTTTTGGTGTCTTGTTTTTAAAGTGTAGTTTTTTTTTTAATTTGTTCTCACTCATCCCTTCTCTGTCGCTCAAATATGTTTTTGTTCAACCTTTAACGTTAAAGGGAAAATATTCATCATTATTTTTTTTATTATTATTATTATTATTATTATTATGTAGTTTGTACTGATCAAACGCTCACTCTCTCACATTATATTCACTGTCTGTTTTGCTCGCTTTATAAAAGTTGTTATATATTATATTAATAAATCAGAATATCGTGAGCAACGTTGTGACGTTGACTCCGTTGTTTCATTAGTTGAATGTTTTTAAAATAGTAAGAACGAAAGATTGTGTTTCTTGAAAGGTGTTTGATTTGCTGTGACTCTAGGGCCAGGCGATATTACCATATTTTATCATATTGTGATAAATGCGATTTATCGGTAAGGTTTTCAGAACACATCGAGGATGTACGTCATTTTCATTAGAAAGAGTTTCATCAGAAAAAGTGAAGCTCATTTTCTACACTTTACTAATTATGGGATCATGTTTGATTTTTAAAAATCTGGAACAACTGATTCATTTTGTCCATGATCCTTATCGTGATAGATATCGTGTATTATGAAAATGTCTTTCATTATCATGATTTTGACCATTGTCCCCCACCCCTACATAATTCTCATGCATCGTTCCTATACAAGGTGCTCCGTTGCAAATATTTGAATTGTCAGATATTGAGATTTCTGTCTTTGATGTGAGAGTGAAAAAAAAAACTTTGTTTTATATATATATGTATATATATAAAGAAGACCAAGCGAGAGCTGTGAAACACAAACTGCGTCTATGCAAAGACTTGCAGTTCCCTTCTCACGTCTTACCTCAGGACAGTTAACAGATAAGACATAAGTGAAGTCATGTTTGTCAGTCTTGACTGGTTTGTCCAGTTTACAATAGTTACAGATGAGTATCGTATCGGTGCGTCTCTAATTTGTAACACTTAAAAACAAAAATCAAAACAAATGCCTTATGTGCTATATAAAACACATCACTCTCACCTCTTACACTCACACACACTCCACCCCCACTGGCCTCCTGTTTATTTCTTGTGCGTGTGCGTGTGTGGGTGGGTGTGTGACCTGACCTCTTCCCCGTGCTATTGTTTAGCAGACAGATGCTGCCCCTCCCTCTGCTCCTATAATCCCTGTGATCCCAATCTCGCCTGTCCCCGCGGAGGCCACCATCATCCCTTCATCGACGTCACAGGTCTTTTTTTTTCATCCATTCATTCCTCCTCTCGCTCTTTCCGTTTCCTTTCTCTTGATCCCTGCTGTTCTTTTAATGGAGCTCTAAATCTTCTGCTCCCAACCACGGTTCTGGAGCTCGGCTCTGAGCCGCAGGGCGACACACGGGACGTTTGTGATCTACTGTCTGTCCATGTTCCACTATTGCATTTCCTGCACTCTAACATGTCACGTATGTACTGTGTGCGCGCGCGCGCTGGTTTTAATCTGAGGCCAGTACATCGCACTTTTCTGTTGCATGGCTCGATGTAAGCTGTTAGTTTTCTTGTCTATGTGTAACGGATGTGTCTCTATCTCAAAGGCGAACCCTCCTCCTGTAGTGGTGAACACGGAGAGCTTGGATTCGGCTCCATACGTAAGTCTATCTATTTAGTGTTTTGTACTTTTTCACTTTTTAATCACAATGCTTATAAACAGTATTCCTCAAATAAAGATTGGGAGGGATTTACCCTATATATTTCTCCCTCTACAAAGCATAAAATCATTAAACTATACAGATTTGGGAGGTTCTTTCAGTCGTTCAGTCTGAACTAAAGAGGGGTGATCTCACTGTGTCAAGAACCGTTATTTATCAATAGCTGATAGAACCACGTGGATAAGGGATTATGACATCAAACCTTTAGCAAGCTCTACAATACAGAGTTGCATTTACAAATACCTCAATCAGTAATCAGTCAGTACACCATACAGTAGGACTGTGCTGATAATTCGCTATAGCGATATAAATCGAATAATCAATTTCTTCGTTAAGCATTTTAAATACAGTATCTGTTGTCCCATGGCACACTACAGTTTTTGACTCCATTCATCCCCTGAATTATCGGGGTTGTGATGTGATGGATTAAGACCTCTAAATTGTACACCATAAATGTCATAATATATCGTAATATGCATCGTATCGCAATGTATCATGATTTGTATTGTGTTGGGAATTTCTTTAATTGTAGAGCCTCTGTGTGATTTAGAAACTTCACTAAAAAGACATTTGTAGGTTTGTTTGGCACAGCATTAGGTCGGTAGCATGCCATGTACTTGTGGTGCCAGGCAATAGACTGGCACAACTGGCTGTATCATGGCAACCTGGTTGCTATGATGAATCCAGCGGTGGATTGGCATGCTGTTAAACAGGGTATGTGTGTGTGTGTGTGTGTGTGTGTGTGTGTGTGTGTGTGTGTGTGTGTGTGTGTGTGTGTGTGTGTGTGTG
>JAUZST010012049.1:0-11623 GCA_034779995.1 Parotocinclus haroldoi
TCACTGCAGCAAGTGAGTGATCACAGTCTTTTTGGTTTGGACCGCTATACAGGACAGATAAGGACTCTACGTTCATTCACAGAAACTGATGATGCTGAACATAAATTGGTTATCATGGTCAAAGACAATGGCAATATATCACTTTCAGCAACAGCAACTGTGATGATCAGACTTGTTGAGCCCAAAGAGGCTTTTGCTGCTTCTGATTTTGAAAGAGCAGGAAAAGATGAAGAGGAAAATAACATTATATTTTATTTGATTGTTACTCTGGGCTCAGTTTCAGTACTTTTTGTCATTAGTATTATTGTCTTAATTGTAATGCAGTGCTCCAAATCTATAGATTATTCCTCTAAGTTCTTAGAAGATACCACTTATGATGGAACACTGTGCCACAGCATCCAGTACAGATCTGGAGATAAACGATACATGCTAGTTGGGCCAAGAATGAGTGTTGGTTCTACTCTTGTGTCATGCAGTAATGGAAATACTCTAATAGTTCAAGATCACAAAAGGAGAGCTTCTGATGAGGTAAGCTTTAACTTGCTTAGTGCTTTATATACATGTTTTCCTTTATACTCTGGAATAAATATGAAACAAACTTTGTAATAAGATTTTAGTGTAACCATAAATCCTTAGAAATCCTATTTTATTCCGAACTACTGTTTGCAGACATGTTGTGTTTTATTTGATATTCTGTAGCACATGGCAATTTTCACTTTTTATACACTTTATGTTAATATAAGTACCATAACCTTTGAATATTTTGAATATCAGTGTCAAATGCATAAAACATTATGAATAGATGCAGGAACAAAATTATTAAACCAACAAAACAAATCCAGCTTCTAGCATCTTGTAGGCAGTGCCCTGTGTGCACTGATGAACAATTAGAAGATGACTAAGCTGGTGACCAAGCTGCACAACATATACTGCCTCTAACATTTTGAGCAATATGGAAGATATTTCTAATAGAGAGTACATTGGTTCAGAACTCCAGTAGCACTGCTCTGTCTGATCCAATCCTACTGAAATGTATTTGAATGCAAAGTAGAGGTATTTCTAGCAGTTAGCAATTATTTAACAATAGGAACACTACCCAAAATTTGTATACATAGAACTTTTTGAACACACAAGTGTCTAATCAAACCACCTCTGCAACCCTTTACATATTTTCCTGAGACATAACTGTATGTCGAGTTTTGCAGCGATTCGACATTTCTATCTGGGTGCATTTTATTTGTGAGCGATTATATATTGCTTGGTTTATTTGTTTGTTTATTTGTCATAGGAGAGCCAGTGCCTAGACGGTGGCACAGGGCATAAGGCAGGAACGACAATAGACAGGGAGCCAATCCTATTTATTTACTTATTGATAATTATTTAATTAGTTACTTTGTTTTGAAAATCGGGTATTATATTAGCTTTTATTTTTGATTTATAAACATGATTTTCTGCAAAGTAAAAGTAAAGTATTCTCAAGAATGTTTAAAGCTTACTTGGTGGAAAGCCTGTCAGGGATGCTAAAATAGGATTCATCTTACGATTATTCCATATGAAGTAAAATATATATGTTATAACCTCAGCTCCACTGCTGGGAAAATACATTGAAAAATATTTCTTCTGAATATTTGAATATGCTGCTATTAATGTGGTCATTAGCAAATTTATTAACAGACTTATGTGTATTTCCCTAACTTCCACTATTCTAACATTTGTTAAGAATAAATTAGTGTATACTACATTCATTGATTTTGAACAGATGTTAGATCCACTTCATTTCGGAACCATAAAATGTGTAGTGCTGTGTAAGTGCAAAGTATTTAAGGGTAATATGGAAAAAGGCCTCTATCATGACATGACATTTTAATGTCACAGTTTTTGTATCCTGAATATGGTAAGAGTATACAGTTTACAAACTGCAGATTTCAGTCTATGTTGGCTAGTTCTGTAATAGAGGGTTTCCAGAATTAAAAAAAAAAACTTTGCAAAATGTATCTTTCTTTAAACTGGCATTAGACTGGCATCCAACAAAATATATTTCTAAAGATAAAAATATTTGAATGCAGCAGTGAACACTAACAAATTACTCAAGCAGAAAAGAGAACATTGAATACTACCGTGTGTGTGTGTGTGTGTGTGTGTGTGTGTGGGTGTGGGTGTGGGTGTGTGTGTATGGAGATATTATTGTCTAATAGTAGCAGTAGTAGTTAGTACAATTTATTACTTCAAACCCAAATCAGAAAAAAAGTTGAGATTTAAGTGTTTCATCACTGAGGTTCTTAACCCCTTAAATCATTGTGCATTATTATTTCAAAATGTATTCTTGTTAACATTGTCGCCAAATTCATAATATGTTGATAAATTTTAGGAATTGTTGTCTGTTAGATTTCTGTAGCAATTGATTCAGCCAAACCTACCTGAATGAAATGTAACTCTTTGGATGTATTTGGATGTAATACCCAATTCTGTTTAACAGATGCTTCAAACATTGTATTTGTGTTTGCATTAAGAGGACTACATTGCCGCTAAAAAAATGTTGTGGCATGTAAACAGCCCTGTTGACTCTAGGCGCACTGTTTTATATACATTTACAGCAAAGCATGTATGGTCTAGAAATTCTGAAGTATAAACATGATATATTACCAAATATTACACAATGTTTACGTTCATTGTGTGAGATGCACCAGATTCTTACAAAACAAGCTTTTACCACAGAAAAAACCCAACAAAATATAAAACATGGTTTGCACATAATGTAGTTATTGTTCACATATTATACCCACATTGTTTTGTACACCCCCCTTACACCCCCACTTCACTCAGATTCATTAGTCATATAGCTATATTGGAAAGTAGGTTCTTTTTGGCTACTGCTCTTGGAAATGCATCTATGCTGCTCTGTTTAAGCAGAGCTGGCTGTACATTTTATATATGGAAAGTAGTCCTGATCTGGTTATGCACTGTGCTATTTGGAGTACTCAACACAGAAGACTGTAAAGCCTTCTGATCAGTCCTGATTCCACTGGTAGTGTTGCAGCCAACCACTAGCGTCAGAGTAAATACCAAAACCAAGACACATTAGACTGAGACCAAAGCCAAGTTAAGATGTCCTTCATCATACAAGAGTAAAAAGAAAACAAAATGGGGAAAAATTTTAATTAATCGTTTTAAGTAATCGTTTTTATCATTATATTTCATAAATGTTCATAAATAATAATAGATTTTATTACATGGTTCGCAAAATATAACATTAAATAATACATAGTCTAAATTTTCTATAATTGTTATTATGTTAGTATTGTATTATACTAAGGCAATGAAATTAATTTAAAAACAAATTATTGTAATAATTCTCTGCTAACAACATCTATTTTATCTATTTTTAATTAAATGGGAAAAATAATAATAACATTTTAACTTCCCTAAAACAGAAACTATTTTAAACTTTACTAAGTATAGCAAGCAGGCGAGAATGCAGCTTTGCAATCTTCATGTCAGACTATTCAAAATAAAACTTGGAAGTTTGCTGGATACTGAACGAGAAGAGCAGTACCACATTTTTTCCCTGTTAGCCAATCTGTATGTAGATGTTATATAGGCATGTAGAGAAAGACTGATTTATTCTGTTTGAATGTATTGTAGATATTCAATAATGATAATAATACATTGCCCATGCTAATGTGATAGTTTACTACAGCTTGTCATGCAACCCCTGATTTAGTTGCTGCCATTACTAGGAGCTCTGCTTCCATGAGGTGTATCAAACTTAAGATACTTTTAAATAATTCTAAATTCCTGTCCACCTTAAACAGAAGCTTCTTAACATTGTTAATTGTTTGATCCTACAAGGTCTTTTCTTCCACTGTGAGAATTCCAAAACAAATAATAATAATTCCAAAAAATAATAGGTAAAATAAAGTGTGGAGAATATGTAAGTGTAAAGGGATCTGGGTTGCATGTGAGAGAGTACGCAATCAGTGGAATTGCAAAACAGTTGTGACTCATCTGTGCACAGCCCACATACCATCTGGAGTCAAAAGTCAGTTTACAAATTCCCCAAACCAATCATTTTTTAGCTTTCAGCATCATTGAAACAGAATGGTAAAATATAAATATGCTATGGATAGGACCAGACAATAGAGTTGGAATGTGGATGAGCTTGCATACATTATGTAAGTACAATACTTGTATACTACGTAAGTATTCTGTATCTCAGTGAGCATTTTTGCTAATGCCATACTACAAAGCTTTCAATGAAGGCTCATATTGAAACCAATGGCTCACACTATATAACATTCATATATACAGTACATCTGAATATACAATTCAATCAAATGTGGCATATCTCCATTTGCCTCCTTTGCCTAAACATTTCATGACATCATGCTCATGCTCACAGAGGGAGACTTGTACATTTTCTCTACTCTGGTATCCCAACATTTAACATTTATGATCTGCATTTCATAATTTATTTTTACCTGTTCACAGAACTAACAGGTAGATAAATGCCTTAAGATGATAGCTAATTTGCATGTGCATAATACATTGACTCTTTTTAAATTCACATATAAATGAAATTTCCATTTGGATAAGACTGGTGTACATGCATACAACAGTATCCAAATTTAACTCATTATGCAAAATCATTCTGACAGTAAATATTCAGATAACCAGAGTATTTTCAGTCATATGGGAGAATCACCAAATTCCACTTACTTTCATGTAGGTCAGCAACGTCTAGTGGTTCACGAGAACACAACTTTGTTTGGATCTCGTTTGCCTGTATTCTGTAGATTAAGTAATGGAACTTTGCCTCTCTGCTGTTCTCAGTCATCATGTGTAGGGAAAGTGCATCTTCTGTATTTATTAATTTCTAAATTGATTAATTCTTCACAAAATCTTTGGAGTCAGAATTAAACCATGCCCAGATTTGCAGTTTGTGTATATCTGTGACCTAAGCGTGGCTAAGGCAGGGATGGCAGATTGGCTATATAAGGCTATGCTAACTATGCTAGGAGATGCTAGTCATCCATTTTGTTGCATTTAGCAAACAATTTAGAATTGTGATTAGAATAAGGAAACAGTGGAAAGGAGGACTACACTCTTTACTTCTGAGGGAAGGATATAAATGAGAGAACATTTTGGGTTTGTCTTATTCTCAGCTTGAGAAATTAGTTAGAGGATTGAAATGTTGTTTCCCCTTACTCCAAATGTGCAGTAATAATTAAAAAACAAACAAACACAACATTTATAGATAGACAGAATTAGAATTAGACTGTATTATATACAATATTGTGTTTACACAAGTCTAGGTCAAGGATGCAAATTCAGGTGTCAAAGAATTTGAATTTTACACAATGTTTTGCTCTTAAAATGTATTCTTTCTGAAAGTCTACAGAGTGATATATAAAACAGTGTGTTTCACAAGTGTACAATTAGCAATACCGCCATACAGTGCTGCTATAGAATGTCCTGCCACTTAAGGTTACAGAGCCATTGTAGCACCGCCATAGGCCAAGAATGCAAATTAGTAGGTCAAAGATGACCACATTTGAACTTGACACAATGTTTTGCTCCTATTTATGTATTCTGTGTGTATGTACATTGTGATATTTGTTAACATAACACATTTCATTACAATTTAGTCTTGAGTCACCAAGGTTTTATAGTGCACCATTGACAGTGCAGAGCACTATGATCATAGCTCTAGGGGACAGTAATCCTTCTCAGAATCATTTAATGGGATTACAGATGACATATAATATTTATGACTAGCAGTGTAAAAAAGTGAATATCTCAGCTGTTTAGTCTCTCTCTCCATTTCCACCTCAGTGCTTCTTTCGCTACGGTTCCCTTCTTATCATATGCTTACTCATATTTCTTTTGTTATTTAACCTGATTTTGACATGTTCTGGGCAAGATTTTTTCCTTTAACCATTGTTAATCTTTGCAATTTCACCCATTTGAATTCAGCATAATTCTCTAATATCCAGAGCAACATACACCTAATGTGGTACAATTCAAACAATTGTAGGTTAAGGGTCTTCAAGAAGTGCACAGCAGTGGCATATTTACCATTGAACCTTATGGTCAGTAGTCCACTACCTGATCTAGTGAGCCACTGGCCACATTGTCTTCTGTAGCCATCAGCAGATTTTTTTTATCAAAACATTTGTAATTACCTTTGTAATGCTTTCTTTCCTTTCTTATTGATAATCTGATTATTAGGTGTGCGCACATAATCAATCAATTCAATAATAAAATGAAAAGTACATTCTGATTGATTCTGATCAATTATTAAGAAGGAATTAGTCATATATATGTAAATACGTGATCAGGCCCATCTGACTCTTTGTATAATTTTATACACTGATAAAAATTTAAAATACAATTGTGGACAAGTGGTACACTTAATAAGATTAACTTTATTTTTCCAGAGGGTAATTGCAGGTAATTTTAACTATCAGATTGTACATTTAAGAAGCCAAAGTGATTCCAGTTCAATATATAGCTAAAGTCATAAAAAAAATCTATGTGGGTGATTTAGTGTGACTTTTGGGTAGTTCGTACTATTTGCAACTTGTATTCAATAGAAGTTGTGTAGCTGACTATGTAGCTTTTTGAACCTTTTATGTATGTGTGCACATGTGTGCATGCCCCTGCCCACACGTGATGTATATTGTATGACATAATCATTTGTAATTTGTTATTTTGTCATTTCTAATGTCAACTTTAAGTGTTATGTCTTTCACTGTAAAAATGACAGACCTTTCTTCCTTTCTCCCCCCTTTTGCACTCACAGAGCACTTTGCAGGTAAGACAAACAAGAATTTTGTTTATTTTGTAACTTTTGAAGCTGATTAATGCTACTAGAATTGTTCCTTTTTTACTTTTTTTCCGTGCTTTGTTTTATTCATAGTTACTTGACCATCCACTGTATTTTAAAAAAGGGCCATATTGAAAGTTGCCATATTGGATCAAGGGAAAGTGTTAAGGTGGTAAGGTGGTCATGTACCATATCAAAGAAGACAAGAATTGTCTCAGATTGCTGCAATCATTGCTGCAATATCTCTTGTGGTTTAAAAGTTATCAACAAAGAAAGCTGCAACAACAACTGGGAGTGTTGCGTACAATGTGCTGTCCCTGCTGCTGAACACAGAGCTGAATGCACAGGATCCAGTCGTTATGAACCCGCACGAGAATCTCTGAAAATCTCAGAAATTTTGTCACAAGCCTGGTGCTAAAGGGGGTTTATTGCAGATTTTCTCAGCATACACAATTTGTTTAAAATTACACCAGAGATAAAAGTCGAGTGCACTGTGGTTGCATGATTTTTCATTTGATTACATGGGTGCTCATATTCCAAACCACACCATAACCTTCACATCACCTACTGTGCCTGCTGTCCAGTAAGGGTTTTCTTTACTCCATTACATCAGCCTCTGGCAGTTGACCTCACTATTGACAGAAAATTTGGCCTTGTCAGCAAACAGAATGCCCTTTGCGAATGCGGGATCCTGCTGATTTTGGACTAACACCCAGGTGCAGAACTCAACATGTCTATCAGGGTCATCCTCTGACAGTTTGTGTTGCAGTTGAATCTTTAAGGGATGCCACTTTTTGCTATGAAAAATCCATAAAATTATGACTGGCTGACACCACATTCTGCCTCTAGACATCACATATTGCATCGGGGACTTTATGATTTATAAGGCTGCCGAAATAATTGTTGAGGTTTCTTCATTGGTAGCGATCTTCGGATGACCACTACATGACTTGAATTTGGCTATGAGTGATACAACAGTCTATCATGAAAGTGGTGGTATTTCTGGGTGTTGGTTGTTGAAGTCTGTGGCTATGAATTATCAGCTGCGTTCTCTGGACATCAGAATCATTACAATCCTCTCTTCTTTTTCCAGTTCCATCTTAAGTTACATGTGACGAACAACAAAAGTTTTGAACTGTCCGTAATGATATCTTTTGTGACACAATATTAGATATTGCAAATCTGATTGTGGCAATTGATTCCTGAGACAAATCTGGTCTTCTATAATATGCTTTTTTCCTTCATATTGGAAAACCATGATCCAATATAGTGATTTTCAAGATAGCAGAAATGATCTCGACGTAGCCTTGAAGATAGGCCCCCTCACCCATTACTTGCTGGGATATTCAGATATGTAATTTTGCCTTTTTATACTGAATAACAAATGACTGAAATAACTTTTGACTGACCTTGTATAATGAATCTAAGGAAATTATAAAACATGTAAGCAAATTATATTAATTGTGTTTTAATCATGCAGCAGACATACTATAATAATTTACATTTAATTCATTGGTTTAGTATACTTTGTATAAACACATACACACTATAATTGCTGTTTTTAGCACATGGAAACATGCTGGCCAGTCACAAATACCAAATTATTCTGATGTTGTTGGATTGAGTCCAGTTTGTTAAACAGTTAATCAGGTAGCATGATTAGTTCAGCCGTTGCTTTTTCTGCATGTACAGATACCTACCTTGCTATTATTACTCAAACTTGTTCTACAGTTTTAGTGAAAAAAAAAAAAAAACAGGACAAGGAACACTTTTCATTGACCCTGTATTTAGGTCCCAACATAATATATGTCAATTTATTTTCAGCAGTCTTGGCATACACACAAACACACACACATACACACATAAAGCCAAGTCAGAGTTTTTTTTTACATATAGCGCTTCTTACAATAAAGCAATGTCTGAAAGCACCTTTACAATATCATATTATCTTATAAGACCAATCCCAAATTAAGCGAGTTTAGGACAAGAGTGGAAGGGAAAAACTTTGTAAGGAAGAAATCTTGGAAGGACCAAGTTTTAAAATATTTGTAATAATTAAGGTTGTAATAATATTAATACAAAGTAAATAATAACAGATAAATAAAATATTGAAAATATTTTTTTTAAATACACTAAGTCACTTTAGGATCAGATCTGAATCAAATGTGACAAGTTTATACCATTGGACTGGGTATTAGCGAACAGCCATCATAGTCTTGGGTCTGACCTCAGTTTTATCTGAGTTAAATGAAAAAGGTCATCATTTGGATCAGCTCATATGTATGTATGTAAGTTATGTGTCGTCAATGAAATGGCCACTGATTCAGATAGTGACATTAAGCAAACCAAATAAACAAATAAACTATGTTTCCACTAAACTTTTAAACTTTGAGCTGTTTGCTTTGAGAAACACGGGTAGTCATTACATATAACAACATCCTAAACAGCATCTTAAAATATCTGAAATTATATGCCTTACTATGAGTTTGCATTTTATGGTATCAGTCTTATTTTTCCGTGATGGATTTGTTTGGCATCAAGTCAGTGTGTGTTTTTGAGTGAATAATAGATAATGTGTTTGAGATGTGCAGAATTAACAAGAGATTAGCATTTATTTTATGTTTAAGAATTTCATCTTAGGGAAGAGGAGCTTGCTCAGCTGCTCCAGCACATACATAGCTGTTTTATTCATTCTGGAGCTGCTCTTTGCTTTGACAGGACAATTAATTCCAATGTGTCATGTTTTGTTTGTTTGTTGTGTTCGTTGTTTTGTTTTGCTTTGTTTTAAAGAAGAGATGTGTTTCTGTATTTGTGCATTGTGTCTCTGCGACTGTGTATACATTCATATCAGTATTTCTGAAGCTTGTCTCTACTCTGCTTAATAGCAGATGTAAACTTAAATAATTAAGTATTTGTTAGATTCAAATAGTTTTTCTTATTCCATGCAGGTCTTTTAATCTCATATGCTGAACTGAGGACAACATATGGCAGTGCAAGTTTTTAAAAAATCAATAATATATTAAATAAATGTGGAAATGTTTTAATCATATATTTTACTTTGCAATCCAAACCATAGGATGCATAAAAGTGTTGTGAGTGGGCATGATTTCAGACAGTTTGGTGCTTTTAGCTTTTTTTAAACAATTATTATTTTATAATTTATTATTTTTCTAATTTTACTGGTACCTGCCAAAGCAAATATTCTACATAGTGTTATGTTTTGTTTGATTTTATTTTATGAAATCACATATGTGCTTGTTGTATTATTGTCTTGCATGCTTAATTGTTTGTATGCCAGTCTGTGAACTGGTTTATTTATGATGGATTTTTAGGTCAAATGGGGCATAATGTGCTCATTCACAAACTTCACTATAATTGAGCTACACTCTTAGTAAAAAAATAGCATTGTGTACCTAAAATGGTACAATCATTGTCACTGTGGGAGTACCCCTAAAGGGTAAAGATGTGTACTTTTATTAATAGTGACAAATGCGTACCCTTAATATTTATACCTTAAGGGAAGAGTTTTACCTTCAAGTGTTGTACATACACAGGGACAAAATAGTACTATACAAGTTCGAACATGTGCCTTTGGAGATACAGTTACTGATGGGGTACGATTTTGTTCTTCGAAGTACAGATATTGTACCCTCACATAAAAGTACAGCAACTTAGAGGGGGGTGATGGCAGTTATAATGGCTATGGTGCTTCCAGCAAACAGCTGATGTAGCAGTGCATTACTACTGCATGAGCTGACCTACTCTGCAGCATATACGGAAATGCTTGGCCATGTAATGGAAATAGTGCTGCATGTGGATGCAAAGTTAGAGAAATTAGTCATGTTTAAAAAATATTTTGCTTTGTATATGGAAAGTATGACATATTGATTCAGTTCTCTAAGTCATTGCTCTTGTTTGATAGAAATCTGTATTTGCGTTCAGGAATATCCTACAATATATCATTAAGCAAGAAATGGGGGGAGTATTTAGATTTGTTCTGTGAAAACAAGTATTTGAGGCTTACCTAAATATCCTTCTCACAATGATTGAATAAATAGGGTCTCAACTGCAGCCTCCATGTGGTATGAGCAGGTGTCCATGGAAACAGCAAGGCTGTTCTAGGAGATGAGAGTGATGCTGCTGCCTGCTTGCAGCACCCTCCCCCAACCCCAACCGCCCCTCACGCACACATACACAAAGAACCCTGCAACACTCTCTGTGGCCACACCCTTGGTTTACAGATGTAATCAAAGATACTACACACTTGCAATACAACTGCCCCCTGTGATCTCTGTACATCTCACACGTCATTATATGCCAATGACACACATTTAAGAAAAAAGCACAAATATTCCAATTTTCTACACTTTATTTTAACTCATTGAATGAGAATTTAATAGAGTTATCACAGATTCATGTTAACTATGTGGGTCTTATTTGCTAAAGGCACAATGTTAGTTGAACGTTGGCACATACAATATATTTTGAAAACTGATAAACAATGACTAAACAATGATTTGTACAGCTATATGAACAATAAAGCAAGTATGTGTGTTTGTGTGTATAGCTGCCCATGCTGCAGTGCCTCTCCCATCTGTTTAAAAATTAAATGGACTTCCTATCCTGTAGCAACTGAGCATGCCCAGAAACATGATTATATGACCCAGTAATCTCATATTGCCCGAGTGTGTGTGGCGGGGATGTGTTGGGGTAGTGGTATAGTATGGTGTGTGTGTGTGTGTGTGTGTGTGTGTGTGTGTGTGTGTGTGTGTGTGTGTGTGTGTGTGTGTGTGTGTG
>JAUZST010012050.1:0-11622 GCA_034779995.1 Parotocinclus haroldoi
GAGAGAGGTGGAAATTAGAAGGAGGGGCTAAGCGAACGAGGGAGAGAGAGAGAGACGGAATCAGGATTCCTGACAGACAGAGACTTAAGTATTAAAACAATTGTCATTACTCTTTAGCCAAACTGTGAATACAGGGTAAGCCAAAAGCCACAAAACACATTGCATGCTGCATTGTGGACTTTTCGCAAAGGCTGCAAAAACCACTGTTAAGGTTTCTATATCGGTAGAGATCTTTGGATGACCATTACATGGCTGTCCTTTTTCAGTTACCTGTGTCGAACAACAAAGTTTTGAACTTTGTGTTGCTAGCTTTTGGAGAGATATTGCAAATAAAAATTTAATTGCGGCTTTGGTGTGCTATATGACCACCTTCCCATTAGAAATAATTGCCATTCATAGCCTAAAAGATAGCCCTTCACCCATTACTCACAGGGGTATTCTGATATGCCAGTCTCCCTTTTGTTTCTAAAATAAAAGAGTGGATTGTACCTTTTGACTCAACATGTACATTAAGAGACCACAATGTTTCATTTCCTGAGCTGACATTTTTGGTCTGCCTTTTCAATGGATTTAAATACTTGTTTGTATGGGTGAGGAATTTTGGATCACTGGAAGTATTGCACTTGTCAGTAATCTTCCAAACTGAAACCGAAACAAATATTTTCAAAGTTAACAGACTTTAAAAACTCATTTATTATAAAGACTCTACTTATTGATGAATCTCAGTCAAATGAACTTGTTATTCAAAAGTATCGTGTTTTTACAATCCAAATGTATGCACTATTATACAAATGGATCATACAATTGAAGGCACTGTAGTTTTGCTTAGTCTAATAGACCAGCACACCTCTGCATGAGTCTGCATGAGTCATGTGATTGAATCTTATGGCCAGGTCACATATGAATTTGGTAAGATAATCATCCTCTAGCAGTGCCCTCTACTGGCCCTTCAATGGCTTTTGCATGTGCCAGACCATCATAACCCTGACACAAGTACAAAATTAAACATAATCAGAACATAAGTACATTTATTAACAACAAATAAATGAATAAATAAGGCTTAAAGGGCAACGGATAGTGTGCTAGATTGATATTTGCCTCTCATATCTTTGTAAAAAATGAGTTTTACATGTTCATGTCTGCATCGGATTCCTCAGGGTACTCAGGTGTTCTTTCACATGACAATAGGTGGATTGCTTACTCTTAATTTCTCTAGCTTTGTGGGGGTGTGTGATGATCTACCTTGGATTGGCATTTTGTACAAATGTCTGTGTAAAATAGGCCTTTCAGAGATATCTTTCAGTAAAACAGTTTCTACTGTATCACTAGGATGCATTTTCTGTCAATGACTTGATTGGCAGATCACACATGCCCACTTTCCTACTCGTCTGCCAGTGTCACGGCAACTTATGAAACATGACTAGGAGGGGATTGACAGTACCTTGCTCCTGCTCTTGGAAGGGAATATGTATTATCCTTGTAACTTCAGCACAGGCTTCAAACACCTCACAGGTTTTGGCTGATTGGCCACATTTCTGGTAAATAGACTACATTTGAGGTAAATGGGAAGCTGCATAATTTCATTTTGACTGAAATAGGCCTTCAATAGGCCTTCAAACTGAAATAAATCTTTTGCATTGCATTATCCATAATGAACAGGGCCCATGTCCACCATGAATAACACTGAATGAACACTTAAGAATAAAATAACCACCTGCTGTAACAGTAGTTTGGAATGGATTTGAGATTGAAAGACATTCAGATAATGTCTTTAGATAAAATGTAAAAGGAAGGGTCTTTTAACCTGAATATACATCATGTATTAAGCAGAGAGAGGCTTAATCTTTTATACACTACTGAGAAAGAATCTTCAGGAAGTTTAATTATACTTAATATGCATTCCTTATCCTTGGCACATTATGCCAAACACTGACTTAAATAGTGCATGTCAAGAAAGAAATCCAGTTCCAGTCTTTAACCTTTTCCCATCTTTTGATTTATACTGATATTATTTTTAGAATTTGTGCTGTAGTAAATCCTAAATAATGAAAGATAAGCAATAGATGTAAGCTTGATGTAAGTACTGAAAGCACAAAGTATTAAAATTAAAGAAGTGTTAATGATATGTGGTAGGACCCAAGGGTGCGGAAGTGATGGAATCCCACGACGTATAATAATAATGAGGAAATAATATAGAAAAGTTAGTGCACTGATTTGGGACGTCTTCCAAGTGTCGAGGCACGGAGGTAGTCGAACGCCGGTGGCCGGGCACACGTACTGAATGGAGTAAGACGACCTGGCCACGAACAATGCTAGAACCTGCACTTAAGTAATGGGGACAGCAGATGTTCGTAATCATGTCCTAAATTAGTCACCGGATATAATCGGTCTTACCGATTGCTCTGTAATGGCCACTAGCGAGGATAAAACTAAAAGCAGCCTGAACAGAAAAAAAGTAAATGAACAAAAAAGGGGGAAAAATAAAGGACGGCTTTAAAGTCACGGATCTGAAGATGGCTACCATGGCCAAAAATCGAGGGACTGCCCTTTATGGCCGAGCATCGAAACATGTTGAGTTAGGACCGTGGATCCAGGGGGTACACACCGGTAGTGACCCTACAACGGCTTCTAGCGGCCAGGGTCCGGAGGCAACCCCTCCAGCCGCGGACCCAAATGCGAGCCATTCTAGCCGCGGGTCCAGGGGAACAGCCCCTTCCAGCCGTGTGTCCCGGGCGCCATCAGCTGCCAGGGAAGACAAGCGGAACAACGAAACAAAAAAAGCAATGTGCGCACAGACAAAGGAAACACTCAAAACGTAACGCAAGACAAACAGGGAATAACGTAATGAGCCGGCGAACATTCCTTCAAATTCATACAAATTCCTTGTATGTGTGAGCATACTTGGCCAATAATAATATGATAATAAAATAAAATGATAATAAATTATAACTGGAAACCAAAGTCTTTTATCCCCGGACAAAAAGTAATTTTTAAAAATTACTATTACTATTTTTCTATAACTATTGTGCAGCTCTGTAAATTAAAGCAAAAGTTTAATGTCAAGCCTGTTTCAGACTCAAGGTTCAATCAAGGATCCCAGCATGCATTACAGCCATGTCATCCCTTACTTTACAGACTTTTTGTATATGTAGAGGTTATTTACATTTTGGAGATAATTCGTGAAAACAACTGTTTAAATCTTGAACAGTTTAATGCTCTAACGTATAGCATCCCCAGCGTCCACACACATTCTAAACAAAAAAATTAATTTTTGCATTTATTACATTTATTATTTTTTTATTTTTATTGCTTACAGTTATTTTTTCTGTATTTTCTTCTGTTTTTGATGTTTTCAAATGGAACAAATGGAAATGATGGGAATAAAAGCCTGGAGGTTAATTAATATATTGGCCCAAGTGTCTACAATTTAAACCTTGAATGTCCTATATGTAAAACTTAAGATAATCAGTGTTACAGTGTAATAGTCCAAATCTTCCAACATCCAACACATCTGTCACAGAGTGTTCCCAAATCAAAGTATACTACTTGCATGTTTTACTGATTTCTTGTTGTTGCTATAAATTAACATTGGCTTCTTGTGTCTACCTCTAATTTCTGCCAGTCATGACATGCGTGGTCCTATTAGAGACCTCTCGTGTTTTTAGAGGTGTCTCTGATACTGAAGGTATTTTGTAGCCTAAAAAGACTATGGACTAAAGGAATATGGCAATGTCTGGTCAATAAACATTTCAGTCAGCATCCTTTTTCACAGAATGTAATGCAGACGTCAAACTACACAATGTGACTATTGAGCGATCTGAGTGGCATTGACCGAGGCTAATCATAGGTGCTAGACTCACCAGAGCCAGCATTTAAAAGAAATATTTAGAAACATTGGATTTTCTTGTAGACTTATGTGGATAGTATGCAGAGAAGGGTGTAATTTAGCAAAATCATCTAGCCAAAGGGGGGATCCTGTGGATGAAAGGGGGCAGAGGAGGATAACAATAACTATTTTGACAAACAGGTGTTACACAGTAAAAAGTTGCAAATTGTAGCCAAAATGCAACAACACTGGTTCTCCAGCTAATGGGTCCAGATGCAGCAGCAAACCCACACACATTCAAACTGGGAAAATTTACAGGTAACATTTGACCTAATATGTCTTTTGCATGTGGGAGAAAACTGAATTACCGAAACTGAATTAAGTGTATCCCTTGAAGACAGGAAGAACATGCACACAGTAAGGTCTAGCCAGGACTAGAATCTGGGACCCCTGGAGCTGACACAATAGCACTAATCACTGAGCCATCATACCGTCCTGTACACAACCTGTTTGGTTGCCTGGATTAAAAATATTTTTGAATCTCCAGCAGTGACCTTTCTATAAGGAACCAGCGGCTATGTTTCAGCATCTGATTAATGTGCTACATGTTCATAATGCTGTGGCCTTTTTAATAACTGATGTTAAAAGGTTTTATTGAAACAAAAATTTAAAAAGAACAATAATTTAGTAGGTTCTACAATAAGTTTTAATTACACATTCTGCTGTACAAACGTGTACTAACGCTATGAACCTGTGACAGGCAAATACTCTGTACTGTGACCCCCAAAATTAATTTGATTTGATTAATTGAACCCTACTCATAATAATAATAATAATAATAATAATAACAATAATAAGAATAATAATAATAATAATAATAATAATAATAATGAAAATAATAATAATAAAATAATAGCAATAACTATTATTATTATTATTATTTTATTATTATTATTTTCATTATTATTATTATTATTATTGTTATTATTATTATATCATACAGTATGTAACACTGAAATGTGAAATGTGTTATTTTCGTAAATGATATTCTATTATTATTGTACCTGGCCTGTTTAAACTGAGAGAGATGGCAGCATTTTACTAATTCTAAAGCCTTGTCACAGTTTATGAAATTAATATGAACTTATGCATGTGAATTGTGAAAAAAGTTACACATTTTAATATTATACATATAATAATATTACACATTACAATATAATGCAAATTTATACAGTTTAATTTAATAATAAGTGAATAAGTGAAAGAATGAATGAATGAATTAATGAATCAATCAATTAATAGCTAGGCTGGGAAGGACTGGAAAAGATGGATGAACAGCTGGGTGGACAGGGAATGTAGATGGACAGGCAGATAAATAGTTAAATTAATAGCTTGATGAACTTGTGAATGGATTAGTAGACTGATAAATAAATCGATTATTTGGTTGATTCTAAGGTTGATGGATGGGTATATTAAATGCGTGGATACTTGGATAAATAAATAGATGTACAGACAGAGAGATGGCTATATGGATTAATAGCTGGATTAATTAAGTCGATAAAATATGAAAGAGAGGGAGGGAGAGAGAGAATGTTTAGTTTTGCTTGTGAAAATAAAGCTTCATTATCTTCTCTGATGAATGCACCTCTTTGTATACACACAGTACTGTTATTTAGTACATGTGCACTTTTCAATCAGTTCTAAAGAACTTATTGTTCTATCAGTATAAAGCAAATATAGCACATTCCATTTACTGGTAATTGATACAGAAAGAAAAAATAAATAACCATTACCACACAGCATTTCCGCATTTTGAATAATTACTCAGAGAAGAAAGTCTACCTTGAGAAAAATAGCAACACTGACCTCTGGCTATCTTTAATTTCATACATAAAGTGACAAGTAAATGTGCAACAGTCCAACCTGCGACAGTATGGATTTAATTTTGCCAGGTAAAATGGACATTTCCATTTACTTTAATTCTCATGCCAATCATTCCATCCATCCTTCACTATGAGCATACAAAAACATAGAATATATTTTAAAAACCTGCCATTACTCAACATATGCCATAACATTAATTGTTCTTGCTTTATGATACAATAAGTTCTAAAATACAGACTTTTGACAGCCTTTGTACAGATGGACATGGCCGTGTTATCACACGGTCTACAGGCATAAAGCATTATATTTTGTGAAACATAATATACTCTAGTCACATAGTCTTTTAATGCTACTGTATTGTATATATAAAGGTTTTTATATTCTTGTGTTATTTGTTTTTTTTGCAAATGATACGCACATGTATGACAGATAGGGCTAAAAAACATAAGAGGAACTTTATCATCTGCACAGCACTTGTAATACCTTAATGCTACATTTTTATGTATGTAAATTTACAATACTTATAGAAAATACACTAATTCAAAAAGTGTAGTATATAAATATATAAGTATATAAATATAGTATGATGGACATGTCATTTTTGTTTGACAGAAGTAAAAAAATGTAGTTTTATGAACAACATGGAAGAAACAGACTCCATGAGTGAATGTGAACCAGTTTATATACAATAGTTGTAGGTCAGAGAGAATGTACAGTTAGTGGGACAGTGGGGGAGCAAACAAAGCGGTGCTGCTTATAACACAACGTAACACGAATTTTGTTCTCAACCTTTTAGTGTTATATTCCAATTGCTTATGTCTAAAACAAATGCAAAATTGCTTACCAATTCATCATAAACTCCGCTTCTGTGACCACGGCAACAAAAGTTATACATTTTCACTATAGAAACGGTCAATTTTGCATCTTTTCATTTATACAGTCAGACTAAGAACACTATATGCATTGCAAATTTACACAGATTACCAAAAAGTGTTCAGAAGTGTGTGGTTTTCTGAGATTTACGACTATACTGCAAATCAGTTTCACGAATCAATCTTCAAATATAGCTGCCCATCATGTTGTCGTTGTATTGTCCTTGGATAACGGCGTTTAAAGTTTATAATGTCCTGGTGAAAGTGTTCCCCTTGCTCCTCTGCTTAAGCTCCCATGTCCTCTTTGAAGTTATCAAGATGAGCATCAAGGATATGGATTTTGATTGACATCCTGCAGCCCATTGCAGCATAGTTCTTTATCAGAGTCTGAACCAGTTGTGCATAGTTTCAATCTTTATGATTGCCTAGGAAGCTGTGAACCACTGCGATGAAACTGTTCCAAGCTTCCTATTCAGCTTCTTGGAAAATTCACTGCACTCTATGATCTTCTTGATTTGTGGTCCGCCAAAGACACCAGCTTTGATCTTTGCTTCAAAAAGCTTAGGGAAAAGATCTTGGAGGAAATTGAATTTAATTTATTTATTTAGAGCCCTGACAAATTGTTTTATGAGCCCCAACTTGATGTGTTGTGGTGGCATCAGCACCTTGCGTGGGTCCACCAGTGGCTCTCACTTTACATGCTGAGGCCAGTCCCACCTGTGGTAGTGCGCTTCAGTATCTCGACTGTCCCAATGGCAAATAAAGCAATGTTACTTGGTTTGGAGGCCCATCAGGAATGACACCATTTTGAAATCTCCGATAACTTCCCAGCCATACTCATCATACTTCAAGGTGCCTAGCAACATCTTGACACTGGTGTATTCCTCTTTCAGGTGCACCGAGTGAGCTAGAGGAAGAGACGGATACTTGTTCCCATTATGAAGCAGCATGACCTAGAGACTCTTGCATGAAACAGTCTATGAAGAGCTGCCACTCCTTCTGGTTACAGGTGATATCTATAGCCTCAATAGACCAGCCACGTTGTTGCAGAAGCACAGTCCATCTTGATGACTAAAGAAGCTGGGAAAAACTTGATGATGCTTTCTCTGATCTGTGACTTGAATGCACGTATCATCTTATAAGTTCAATTGCTTCAGCCTTGATGTCACTAGCTCAGCGTTGGACTTGGTGAGACCAAGGTCTCTGATCAGATCGTTGAGGTCTTTTTGGTTAGGGTAGTATGGCTTCCGGTTCTCAGCTGCATATAAAGAAAAATCAGGATCTTCAGCGTCTTCCTCAGTGTCTGACCTGCTGCTTTCTCCTGAAGGTGGTTGAGCTCTGTCTGGAGGAGTTGGTTCAGGAAGTTCAGGGCAGTGTGGTACTAGGGTGACAGATGAAGGAATGTCAGGATACATTTCGGGCGTAGCATTTAGTAGCATTTATTCACTTACCTTCAAAAGTTTTCTTTCAGTGCTCACACGTGAAATGAGGAGCCCATACTTTGTCTTGGTCACCAACAGGCATGCTGAAGTATGCTTTGTAGTCCTCACACATCTTAGCAGATGCTTTCACCGAGAACTGTTTCGCTCTTGTCCTTATAAATTATACCGCTACGTACAATTCTGCACAGTCCCAGAAAGTTCTAGATAATTCAGGACAGTTCTAGAAACTTCTCACATAGTTCTCACAATTCCAGAAGCTTCTTGAAGTCTCTTGAAATATCACAAATATCCTTAAAAATAGATAAATTTTAAAATATCGTTGTGCTGACCACAAAAGCAATGTTTACAGGAAATAATAACTTTTTTTCTATTTATTTAAGGCACAAACAATTAGGAAAACACACTTAACAACTGGGAACATTTTTAAAAAAATTGTTACATTGTGTTGTAATTATTATTATATATATTTGCCAAGGGAATCCTCTTCGAATCCCTTCATGATAACATCACAGAACTGGTGGATGTTTGAGACCTTATGCTCCACAGATGCTTTATAAGGTTTAGTTCTGGAGACATGATTGACATTTACCCTCAGCAGGGCAGTGGTCATTGTGGAGATGTGTTTGTGGTCGTTATCATGTTGGAATATTGCCCTGTGGCCCAGTTGGCAAAGGGAAGGGACCATGTTGACATTCATGGTCATATCCATAGCTGGTAGCATTCATGCAGCCTCAAAACATTACACATTGAATGTAGGCAAGATACACTTGTCTTTGTACTCATCTAGTTGCTGCCAAACACGCTTGACACAATCTGAAACAAATACGTTTATCCTGGTCTCATCATACCACAGGTTTCAGTAATCCATGTCTTGTCTTCAGCAAACTGTTTGTGAGCTTTCTTATGCATCATACTTAGAAGAGGCTTCCTTCTGGGATTGCAGTCATGAAGACCAACTTGATACAGTGCGCAGCTTATGATCTGAGCATTAACAACACTTACATGTCTATTTAAAAAGCCATCCTCTGGATATGATGCTGAGCATGTGCCCTCTACATCTTTGGTTGACCATGACGAGGCCTGCTCTGAGTGGAACCTGTCCTGTTAAAACACTGTATGGTCTTGGGCACCTTGCTGCAGGGCACCTTTCAGAGTGTTGGAAATCTGTATATAGCATAGGCCATCTTTATGTAGAGGTAAGAATTCTTCTTTTAGATCCTCAGAGAGCTCTTTGCCATGAGGTGCCACATTGAACCCTATACGTAGTACGTACGTATATATATATGGGATATGGGATATAGGATAGACAGATATATAATTTTAAATATTGTATTATTATTATTATTATTATTATTATTATTATTATTGCTGTTATTATTATATTTTACAACAACTAAATGTATCTTAGCTGTCTAGAGTTTATGTCTATTTAATTTAACAGAAAATGCTTACGTATTGCTGAAACTGTTTTGTTACTCAGTCTCACTCAGTCTGATTAACTGCTTCTATAGCCTTCTATCCCTTTCCTCTCTCTATTCTTCATTTTTAAGTTGTTCTTCCTTCTTAAGTTCTTAGTTTGTTATGTTATCCTTGGGATCCTCTAGTTTAAGCATGGTGATACTGGTGTGAATCAGCCTGTGTCGTGTTCTCTTGCCCTGTGATATGTATGTCTTACTGCAGTGCAGAGAAGCTGCCACTGGTGAAGAGCAACTTTAAATCTGTTTCCCCAGCAACCAGCATGCCAGCAAATCGACAGCAACTTCCGCAGAAACGTCCTTTTGTCAGTGCAGTCACGATCTGAGTGAAAAGGGGGTGAAAAGGGGAAATAAAATAAATAATTAAATAAAGATAAAACACAAATCAGAGTGAAGCCTCTATTTCTCCAGCCAGTCTGCAGTGGACTCATCATTGCTATGTTACGACTGAAGCACATATGGCTCAGCATCCAGCCGAAGACATAAATCCTTAGGTGGTTTCTGCAAGTCTCTGATACTCAACATCAAAATGGGCCTCGAGAGCAATCAGCGTAGAATAGGATAGAGTACGACAACATGAAGCCTTTTAGCAACTTTGTTCTGTTGTGGTTCATTTTTAAGATGTTATTTGATAATGTATAAATGTATTTTGCTAAGCATTTACAGAATGTAATTCTAATTTGATATTGATCTGACTCACCATGTTTCACAATATGTTTTTTTTTTCACATCCATGAGGATGGTGGGGGTATATTATTCATGGTAGCAAAATAAATCATGTTAAACTTCCCTGCTGAAACAATTTCACTGCTGACCTATTCACTTCAACAGCAAAATCACTCAGTTAAGGATGTATCCATAACACTTCATAAGAACTGTAGAGCAAAAGGGCTGTTCTACATAATAACATGTTCTGTTATTATTTAAATATAGTAAATACATCAAAAGTCTTCAAACTTCTCTGACCATTTGATATTTAAAAATTCAGTTGCAATGCCAATTCCTAGTTTACTGATTAACAAGTGATTACAAGGCTTATCCTCTCTGAGAGGTTGACCAATAATCTTACAGAGAATCATCCCTGTTAATTTGTTCAAGAAGGAATGTTGAGAACCAAAAACAAGTATTAAGCTGGAATAAGGAATAATGAACAATGTAAATTAAATGAATCCCCAGAAAATCAACACTGTATAAGACATTATATTCATTAATGGAATTGTATTGTACATAGTGTGCTTATTAATTTATGAGGGTATATTTCGATAAGTTAAATGTATCATAAACCAATGAGTTAATATAGTCTATACTATATCATGGCTGAGCCAACCTTATTGTTTAAAGCACTATATTACCCTATTGTAATAAACCTTAACTAAAAACAAATTATTTATACCACACTTATTTTGTAATAAATTGTTGACATTTTCATAGTGTGTAATGCATTGAAAGTGAAAAGTAAAAGCATAAGTCAAAAGATGAACACCCACAATCCCTGATTCCACAGACAACATTCATCAATAGGCAATATAACCACATGGAGAAGGGATTACGTTGTTAAAAAAATGTCAAGAATTATAGAGTTAGATTTTTTAAAAGTTCCCTTATAGAATTGAATCAAATAGGAGACGAGATAATAATTTTGCATTCTAGTTGCAGACAGTACTATAAGCAGTAAAAATGTACTATATAGTATAAAAAATAGAACTCAATCAATGTTTCTTTTTTCTTATCCCATGGTGCCATCTGCTAAACTGGTTTTAGTGAGGCAGGTTGCATTCCATTTGCAGCACAAAAAAATCAGTGTGAATATCTCTAACTCATTAGCTGATCTGGAATTTAGTGATTCATTTCTCATAGTGTAAAATCAGAGTGTGTTGCTTCCATGTACAAACAGCAAAGCCATACAGCACATATAATGTGATACATAACAGTACACCACTGATATTTCAGTGCAAATACCTGTTCTATGTGTAAATCCCTCTAAAGTACTTGGTTATAAGATTCTCTTACTTTAATTAATGTGGATGACTGCACCAGTGTTAAGGTTATGTGTGTGTGTGTTTGTGTGTGTGTGTGTGTGTGTGTGTGTGTGTGTGTGTGTGTGTGTGTGTGTGTGTGTGTGT
>JAUZST010012051.1:0-65066 GCA_034779995.1 Parotocinclus haroldoi
ACACACACACACACACACACACCACAAGTGTCACAGCAAGCATTTATTAGTGGACAGATTTATAGAGATTGTTGTTTAAAAAAAAAAAGAGAAAGAATGTTGACACCATGTTCAGTATAATTGTGACCCTTAGCGATCACAAGATGGAATCTGTGGCCAAAACATTAACATTGTAGCCTGGTCCAGCCGTTTATTTTGGCTGCCTTTTTCATGTTCTTGTGGTTATCTGTGGTTGTGCACACTTGCCCCTCTTCATTTAATCCCCAGTTAGCCAACGTCTTTTAATCTATTGGTGATGTTCTGTCTTGTATGAGCAAGAGACCACACATCTGTCATTGTTACGTAGTACTTCGTTTCTCAGCTCTGTTTGAACTTTGTTCCTACATGTAGCCTACAGTTCTTGTATACAGACTTGGCTTAATGTGCAGGAAGGAAGTTGACATCATAGCATCTGTTATCTCTCACACTGTTGCCAACTCCTCAGTAAGGACAGTCACTATATGTTTACCTAGTCGCTAAATGACAGCCTAATTTGCATAAGAGTCCATAAGAGAACATCGTGGGAGTCACCCTAAACATGTTTAGAACTACAAATGAAAATGCTTGTATTGATTTTTGGTTTGTTATTTATTTTTTTTTGTCATTGAAATAGGTCATCAATAGGCTAAAATAACATTACTTTAATCAGACCTGAAAGCCAGGGTGGAATCAGCAGCAGCTTTGATTTCGAGCATGCGCTATTCATTTGTAGTCCGGAAGCAGAGTGTGGATCTGCTGCTCCTGCAGATACTGTACTGTGGGAGTAGTGAGTGCTTTTGGACAGGGGACAGGCTCACGGGGGGAAAAAACGCTACTAGTTGAGGACAGTAATTGCAGAACGATATGCAGGTTCACGTTCGAGTCTCAAAGTCTCCAACAACACCAGAAAACGTTGCTAGAGGGGTCTGAAAAGTCGCCAAGTTGGCAACGCTTGCTAGCTTTCTTGTTAAATTTAATAGCTTCTGCCGATATGCATGACTAGCGGCTTCTGATTGGTCTGCAATCTGCAACAGGCAGTTCACATGGTGGAAGTGGATTTTTCCCTGGTGATACTTGCAGTCTATTGGCTGATTCAAATCGCAGCTCCTGTGATTAGAAAGTCGTGCCCATTCAAATCACGATTTCGATTAAAAAAAACAATTGATCGTTCAGCCCTAGCCCTGACCCCTCTTCAGTGCTGTTACTGAGGAAAACTTGGCCAAAATCTCACTATACGTGACTCCATTCTTCCTCCCTTCAAGTAACTGAATTCCTGCAGTTAATGCGTTTTATGCATTATTGCTTTGCTCATTTTGACAGCCTAAAAAATAAGCCACCCTTATCCCACAGTCTGAGCAGGACCAAGAAGAGAGCGAAGGGGAGGACAGTGCCGTGCTCATGGACCGCCTCTGCAAGTTCATCTATGCCAAGGACCGCACGGATCGAATCCGCACCTGTGCCATTCTGTGCCACATTTACCATCATGCACTGCACAGTCGCTGGTACCAGGCACGTGACCTCATGCTCATGAGCCACCTACAGGATAATATTCAGCACGCCGACCCTCCTGTGCAGGTAAACACTCAGACGCTGTCCAGGTTGCAAGCTCACAGGTACTAAAGTCATTTCAATCATGTTAGAAACACTTAATATTAAGATTGTTAATTTACTTAAAATAGGATAGGACTTGCAACAGATTTACTTACAGAGCACCTTTTGTGGCAACAGTGGTGAAAACCACTACACCTGTATGCCGTGTGGCTACGGCTAGTGCTTAGTCTTCAATTACAAAAATCTAAAATCTTTTGTAACTGCAGTGCACTACAGGAACTGCTGGGGGCAGCATCTCTTTCATTGTCTACCATTACTGCACTTCATTACAGCACAGTTCTAATGAAGATGAACATTATGCTGAGCAACCAGCATTGCAGAGAAAACAGGCAAAAAGAAAAAAACAATGAAATGTTAACTGCTAAGTGCAGCTCTCGTTTTATAGCAACAGATGTATGAAAATCTAATCCTCATTTAGACCTAAAGTGCTGTGGTATCTAAGGTCACTGTTACGCTATTTCAGTACTTTTAACTAAAACATCAAGTGCAATAATGAATGAAAACAATTGGATAATAGTAAGCTGGCTCCAAACTGAAAGCAGGCCACTTTCTGCTAGTTGCGAACAGGCATAAAGGCATTTGTGTGTTAATCCTTTTTTTTTTTTTTTCTTCGTCTCTGTCCTTCAGATCCTATACAACAGGACTATGGTACAGCTGGGTATCTGTGCATTTCGCCAGGGCATGATCAAAGATGCCCACAACGCTCTGCTCGATATTCAGTCGAGCGGCAGGGCGAAGGAGCTGCTGGGTCAAGGTCTGCTCATGAGGAACATGCAGGAGAGAAACGCAGAGCAAGAGAAGATTGAGAAGAGGAGACAGGTATAATCAGCTCAGTGCTGTCGATCTGCTGAAGCCTTTTAATTGAAAGTGATGGATATTTAATATCTAGTAAAAGTTAAGGCTGTCTGTACTGTTACTTTATCAAGTCTAATTTATTTACCTAGCACACTTGACAATGGAGCAAAACAGCTGTACAAATATCTAGACCCACAGCCCAAATTGAGTAAGCCTACAGCAACAGTGGCAAGGAAAAACTTATAAGATCAAGAGTCAAAAGGGACTGAAACTGGATGTTATAAATATGAATTATAATGAGAACCAAGCTACCTAATAAATGTGATTATAGTAACATTGGAGCTTAAAGACACAAACTACATTTAAAGCTTAAAGAACATTTAAAAAAATAATAATAATAAATAAAAGAAAAGAATAGATTAATCACAATAGATAGAAAATATAAAAAGATGGAGAATATAAGGCAGTAGTATACAGTACTGTGTCTTTATTAGTGTGATCACATAACACTGACAATTCTACTCGACTAGCAAACCTGGCTGAGCTGACTTGGTTCTGGAGTCTTTCTTGGTTGGAGTTCACACTGCCAGTGGGGGTGATGTTATGTAAGCAGGGTGAATTTCACCACATGACAGCAATAGCGGCGCAGACACAGCAACACACAGTGCCGTGTATTTCACGTTTACCGACACTTAATTCACTATTCAGCTCTGGTTTAAACACCGTTCCAGTTTTAAACCGTGTTTGTTTGCCAGACCAGTGTTGACACACTACTAATGAGGGCGTGTTAGATTTCAGTTCTGCTATAAAGTGCACTAAAGAGACTGTCCTGTATAGTGCAGTATTAATGAGAGAGCAGTAATATGGTGTTATTTTTAATTTATATCTTCACAGCTCAGTTCTAGTTCTTTAGTGTGTTTGAGTGCTATTTGCAGTATGCGTGATGAAAGTAAAACTACTAAAACAGCTCAGATCAATAAGAAGACATTTAAAACAGCATCACCTCACTGAATATGAGGAATTTAATAAAGCTTAAGCGAACTCTGCTGATGCAAACCAGCAGCTGTTGCTGTCTTTCTTTTTAGTGGTAGAAGTTTCCATTAGTAGAATACTTACACACTTTTTTGCTGTCATTAATAATTATTGGACAGAAAAGTCGGGCAACTAACAATAACATAATTTTCTTATTCTATGAGTGATCATATTGTATTGACTCCCCGGTGTATGTGTGTTATGTACAGTTGTATAGTACATGGTGAGTTAAGACACGATCACTACGTAGCTTGTCCACAGTTTCACAGTCCACACGGTTTCTCTGAATTTTGCTATGAGTGATGTAACAGTGCTGTGTGAAATTGATGGTCTTTCTGGGTGCCTGTTTTTGAAGTCTGTGGCTAGGATATGGCATCTGCGTTCCCCCCACATCAGAATAGTTAATTCCGTATTTAGTTACCTGTGATGAATAAAAGTTTTGAATTTTGCATTTTTAACTTTTGAACCACAAAAGATATTGCAACTCTGATTGCAGCCGTCTGTTACTGAGACAATTCTGGTCTTGTTTGATATGTTATACGACCACCTTTCCATCAGAGAATTTGTCCTTTAGCCAATATGGTAGACAGCCATGTTCCTAAAACATAGACCCAATCATCTAATACTTGCTTGTGTTCAGATGTCATTTTCCCTTTTGTTTCTGAATGTCCTGTGACGTTTGACTCGCCCTGTATAACCTAATGGTAAAGAATGCATTGAAAGCATGATTTAATAACGTTCTAACATTAATAACTATATTTGTTTTTATCAGGTGCCATTCCACATGCATATTAACCTGGAGCTGCTGGAGTGTGTGTATTTGGTGTCAGCTATGCTGCTGGAGATCCCATACATGGCGGCTCACGAGTTCGATGCCCGGCGTCGCATGATAAGCAAACAATTCCACCACCAACTGCGTGTGGGCGAGAGGCAGCCCCTGCTCGGTATGTACCCAGGGGTAAACATTTAAGCCATGGGTGTCCAGTCTTCCCCACCCCACAGAGGGCTGTATTAAATTACCTAATGGCCGGTATCATTTTGAAAATATTATTTAGAAATTCCTCTAAACATTGTATTCAAAAAGAAAGGAAAATTTTAAACAGTGCCTCTATAATCGGACACCCCTGATTTAAGATGGATTCAGAACTCCAGACGTTTTGACTGGACACGCATCACTGGCTCTTAATCTGACTGACACTTATTATGAACCATGGCTATCTTTAGCCTAAAGCCATTTAAATGGACAGCAAAGGGGTTTAATATGTTGTAAGGCTAGGTGAAGTGAACAGTTTGTTTGGCAAATTTGTAGCCAAGTCCACTGCCACCTTACAGCGAGATGGTCCAGTGAGTTCAATCCCAGAGTGGAGCGTTTGAGTGTTTAGTCTGCATGTCTTCTTACATCTACCTGTGTTTAACAGTCTAAAAATATACGTGCTCATGATTATCTCTTTAAATGGCTTTAGACTAGAGGAAGCTACAGATCTTAAGTGTCAGATTAAGAGCGCGTGATCTGTGTCCAATTAAAATGTCTGGAGTTCTGAATCTATCATAAATTGGCATTGACTTAAGTATGACTTAAAATATGACTGGCCTTGAGATTTTGTGTGTGGCTGAAATTTCCACAGATGCGGATAACGGTGGTAAATAAACCAAATTTAACAATCACTTAGTCAAACACACAAACATAATCTCTTTCCAGGTCCTCCTGAGAGCATGAGGGAGCACGTAGTGGCTGCAAGCAAGGCAATGAAGATGGGTGACTGGCGCACATGCAATTCATTCATCATCAATGAGAAGATGAACAGCAAAGTGTGGGACTTGTTTCCTGAAGCACAGCGAGTCCGTGAAATGCTCGTCAGGTACTGAGATTCTGTCTACAATCTCCTCTGGCCTTGTCATTTGGATGTTAGACTTGTTATAATTACTTCTTAACGGCAATGTGTGAAAACGAACCATTTAATTTCTCAAAGGACGTAACAAACCCCTGAATTTCTCCCTCAGACACATGCAGATCATATTGATGCAATGCATGTCTGTACTCTGTGATCTGATAGGTACACGAATGGGCCTGGGTACATTCTTTTATGTGACCCTGATGTAAATATAATGGGTGTGTTCATGAGAAAACTGCATGCAATCGACGTGTAAATGCATCAGAGGTGCCACTGAAAACGTGTGAAACGCTACCATACCCACAGCATTCAAAACCCGAACTGTTATAACGTTTAATTCTACTGTCATCAAATCCCCTAGTGAACTGTTGAAATATACTGAAACATACAGCAGTGTAAAAAAACATTCACACACATTTTAGAAGCACAAAGTACGTAATCAAAACTGTTTTTATAAATATATATTATATTATAAATGCTATTTTTATAAATTCCATGACTTGCTTTCTCGTCACATCTTCACCTAAGATTAATAAATAATATATAAATTTAGCTTTAGCAACAGAAATGCTGTTGTAAATAGATTAATCTGAACAGCCGCGTCTATGCCTTTACACCACCTTCAGTCATTTGCTATTTGAAAAGATATTATATTCAATATTATTCCTTTAATGCAAATTCCAAACCCCTGCCCAGTAGACACTGAGTTTGTGTATCTGAAATCATAATTCATACCTAGATTAGTATGTTGTTATTATTTAACACTCGTTATTCCTTGTCTGTTTTGTATTGAAAGTGGTCAGTGAGAGGTTTGGAATTCTGATTTTATATATATACACACATTAATGCTTAATGATCACTGTTGTTTGTATTTTGTAACATTCACTCTGCCATATAAAACTGAAGACGGTAAAAATTGTCCCAATCACCCAACACATCAAACAAAGTTGGGGTGGAGTTTCTTAGCCAGACTGTCTTATTAAACATCAATGTGTGACCTCACAAATGCTCTTCTGGATGAATAGGTAAAGTCTTGTTGGCCATGTGGATGCTGATTTTAATGCCAGCTCCTTATTGGTGCCTATGACAAAAAGCCTATTGTTCTAATGTCTAGGGTTCCCAATACTTTTGTACTTGCATTGTAACTTTTTGTTGTTCTTATTCCTATTTTTTTACACACACTATTTGTTTTGTATGTATGTATCAATATTTGCCTATCCTGTTTTGGGACCTGACAGGAAGATTCAGGAGGAGTCTCTGCGCACCTACCTGTTCACCTACAGCAGTGTGTACGACTCGATCAGGTACCACAGTTTGCGTTGTTCTTTAGTCTTAATTTTGTGTTTTGTGTGTCTGTTGGAGTAAATATCCCTTGTGTGGGTGTGTTTGTGCAGTATGGGGACATTATCTGAGATGTTTGAGCTGGAGTTACCCACCGTTCACAGCATAATCAGCAAGATGATCATTAATGAGGAGCTTATGGTAACTGTTTTTCTTCCTAATTGTTATTCATAGTTTTCAGTGTCTTTTTCATTGTCAGCCACAGATTTGGTATTAAACCGTGTTCTTCTTCTCCCAGGCGTCTCTCGACCAGCCAACTCAGACCGTGGTGATGCACAGAACAGAGCCCACATGCCTGCAGAACATGGCACTGCAGCTGGCAGAGAAGCTGGGCGGCCTGGTAGAAAACAACGAGCGCGTATTCGACCTCAAACAGGGTGTTTATGGAGGCTACTTTAACAGAGGTAAGTGTAATTTGTGGTTGGATTGTGTTTATTGTGCAATTCATGTTAGCAAATTAATTAATTAATTAATTATTTACCGCAACATTTGGTGCTCGTGGGTAGCACGGTGGCTCAGTGGGTAGCACCGCTGTCTCATAGCAAGAAGGTCCCAGGTTCAATCCTAGGGTGGTGTATTAATTTTAAATGTATATAAATACAATTATTTATATATACATATAGTTAGTAGCCTATATTTATATATAAAATCATCAGCTGATTGCTGATATATTTAAACTCGTGATTGATTTGTAGGAATGTATCATAAATTAGGGAGCTCTTGAACAATCTAATTCCATTATTGTATATAATGGTCTGGAACAGATTGGTTCAATTTACATTGTTGCGTATGGGAAAATGTGACAAAATAATGACAGGAACTGAAGTACCACTGTAAATATAAAAACACGGGACTGTGGTGATTACAGATTTCTTTAATTGGTATTATGCATGGTTCAAATCCTGTCATCTAGCCTACTTAAATTGAAAAAAGCAATCGGTCTGCTGGTGTTATCATATGCAGAGTACTAAATGTGAACCAGAGAAAGCAAAGGAGAGAGTTATGGGGGATCAGAAAGAAAATTATAAACAAGCGTGTTTAAAGGTAATGGCAATCTGAACTTGTTAGTGACTACAAATGCACATACTCCATGACTCAAAAACCCAAAAAAGCCACACTGGATTCTGATTAAATGCCACAATGGTTCTAGGAGAATGTACTTTGGACAGATGAGGCAAAACTGGAGCTTTTTGGAAAGTTACATAATCCCTCTCTTCACAGATAAATAAACTGAAATTTTCAATTGCTTGTACTTTTACTGTGAAACATGGAGCCTCTTGTGTTTTGAGGTTTCTGGCATAAGGTGTTAGCCTCTAAAGGTTGTGCAGCAAAATACTAGGGTCCCTGTCATCGGTGCCATTTTATTCTCGTGAATCAAAAGCAGAAGTCAGTTTCAAGTTATTTCATTTCATTATTTCAAATTGTGGGCGGTTTATGGAAGAGTACAACAAATGTGTCCAGATGTGTAACTTTTACTGTGATAGAAAAAGATGTATAGCAACTCCCACCCCCTTTAATCCATGGTTGTCGTAGCATGTAGTAATGCTGAGAGGGAGGTGCCTAACTTCTAATTTCTTGTTTTAAACAGATCAGAAAGGCGGCTACCAACAGAAGCAAGGCTACCAGAGAGGTATGTGTACACCTAGAACAGTTCACGCGCGCACACACAGCACACACACATTGGTTCTGAGGGGAGTTTGAGGGCGACTTGGACGAACAGCACAGAAAGTTTGTCCTCTGTGATAGCTGGAATAATTTATGATCCCATTGCACTGTCTGAGGGGGTGGCATGATACAATATAATATGGCAGCATACACAGACGGGAACAAACATTGTTTGTAAAATACAAATACTTATGTTGCCATTGTACCACAACGTTTTGCACGCTTTCACCTTGCTCATTGATGAATGTAATCTTTGTTTAAACATGCCATCAAAACATCAAACAATCTTTTCTCACTGTTTAATCTTGTTTTGTTGTTATAGATCAGAAAGGTGGCTACCAGCAGAAACAGAACTACCAGAGAGGATCCTACAGGAACCAGAACCAGAGCTCTTATTGAGTCCGGTCGAGGCAAAGCTTGCATTCCACATCCTCCTCTGCGTATTTTCCATCATAGAAATACGGCCTGGTTTTCCAGTTCTACATAGTGCAGTTTTGTGTCTGGAATAACATTTTTACCTAAAGTACTGAACAGAATTTGATCCCTTGACTGTATTAGATGTTTAGGGATTTGATTGTTGTGGTGCAGATTTTGAGGTAGATCAATAACATGTTTGGGGAAACTGAACTTGCTCTTTCTGTGATGCCCAGTACACTTGATTAAACATTAAACATTATTATTTTGCTGAATCTGCTTTCTTGTTTAGTGGTCTGTTTTTAGTAAGCTGATTGTGTGCAGTCACATCTGTCTAAAAGTGTCTCATAATTATCATCTCTGAAGTACAGTATGTATGTACAGCCTTCAGTCTTTTCAGAATACTTCCCAATAGATTTCTGACTGTGAGGTTGGGCACCGATGTTGTACTCCTAGCTGAACAGTTCCTCTCTGATGGAGCCATGACACTGAGGTGTTCAGTACAAACCAGTGCCACTGTGTGTCTATGGGGATTACATGTCTGTATGATTAATTTTTTTTAAATAACTGAGCATCCCAGTGAAGCTGCCAGATGCTTACGAGAACTAAGACAATTTTTCTTTTCACATTCATTGTGACTTCTCTATTGGAGGATTGCTCAGAATTAGCAGAACTATATATTTTTTAAATATACTACTTTAAAATGAAATCTCACCTAATTTTTATGAGTAGTGCATAAGAACTTTGTTTTATTAAGTACGTTTGTATGAGGGGATGAGTGTGTATAGAGGCTGTTCATGTGATGGAATCTGCTGTCACACAGTAATGAGCAAAACATATAAGAAGCCCGAATTCATTTCGCACACACCGGTTCAGATGTATGGGTTAATGCTCTTAAGTACAGGTGGAATGTAAGAGGTAACCTATGCAGACATAAGGACATCTTGCAAACATCAGATGGAATCCAGGCCATGAAATCTCTGGATCTGTAGAGTTGGGAAATGACCAAGCTAACCATGATCTGTGCAAAATCCAATTCAGCTTGACTTTTTTTTTTCAGTGTCTTGTAAAAATGCCAGCTCAGTTCTATTCCAATGGGTTTGATTATTAACCATTTTCAGCATTTAAGTACTGATGCAAGTTATAGGTTACTGTTTGGTCCCTAAACTGCTCTGTTTCCAATTATTGTATCTTAGTCCGTATTCTCTTGGCTCAGGCACCCAGATTTGATAGACATTCCATCTTGAGCAAAATGTTGGTGCTGTATTCTGTATTATTCACTTCTTTATAATGCTGTGAATGATACAGCAGTGGTTTTTCTCTTTTTTTTTCTTGTAACCTCCCCTACAGGTATCTTAAAAAAAGCTGTGATCCATCTCCAAGCATCCCCCCAAAGAAATACACACACACCAAAATAAAATAATTCATTGCAAATCTTTATTGGCAACAATCAACATAAATTATATATTTTTTCTTTTCTCTTATGTTCCTTTTTATAGTTTTGTTTTGGTCCTTTTTTAAGCTTGGCTCATGTTCTCTTCTCAAGGCAGCTAAACATTTAGCTAAAATCAAACATAAGTAGTTTTATATGCAGGTTTCTTTAAGTGTGTTATTTAACATGCACAAATTGTGCTCTACGATGTTTTGGTGCCCAGTCCAGGGTTGTTCCTGCCTTGTGCCCTGTGGCACTGGCTAGGCACCTGTCTAGGATCAAGTGGATAAGAAAGTGTGAAGTGCAAATTGCATTTTGACTAACTCTGATCAGAGCAGGCAAAGCCTCGCACACCCCTGTGATGTTTAGTGCCCTCCTGGACAGGGGCTGGAACCCAGGTTAGTTAAAACCTGTGAAATCTTCTTGTGTACCTCTACTTTCTAACTTTCTAACAATGGTACACTTTGTGTAACCATGCAATGTTAGTAGGGGAATATTCAGAGACAGACAGGTTTCTTGAGATGTAAATATTAACCATTACATTTGATTTCAGGTAATGGCCTGATAGCCTGGTGTGTAATATGAAAAAAGATTTTATTGTACTTGAGCTGGTTTATAATGATTACTCTAAAAGGGCTCAACACGTATCCAAACGACATTAATTAATGAATTTATAATATCAAGTCAAGGTAAGTCAGATGTATTGCTATAGCACTTAAAAGGAGCATTGTCTCAAAGCAGCTTTACAATATTATTTATTAGATTATTTTCTACGGCCAGTCCCAAACTGAGCAAGCCTAGCATTACAATGGCAAAGAAAAACTCACTAAATGTTATAAGGAAGAATCCTAAAGAGGATCCTGTGAAATGTGTTAATTATGCTGAAAATGTTGGATTAAATTAACTTTCAGAGTTTAAATGTAAGGAAGATTGGAGGACCCACCCATGGACGATGTGTCCCATGTTGAGTCTTGCTCCTCCCGAGGTTTCTTCCTACCACTTTCAGGAAGTTTTACCTTCCACTGTCGTCCAAGGCTTTATCAGTTTGGGATTGGCCTTTTAAGATAATATAACATTGTAAAGCTGCTTTGATATAATGCTCCACTGTAAAAAGTGTTACATAAATCAATTTGAATTGAACATTGTAACAGGACATGATGTTTATCTAAAGGCCCTGTAATTAATAATAGTACAGATTTAAGGCAGAGTTTCTCTGGTGAGTTGCTGAATCCTGTTACTATTGGCTATTGTGATGTTTGTGGGTTATTTTTATTCTTTTTTTTTACATATGGTCTGTCCCTGATTAGCACAAAATACAGTTCAGGTTTTAGGTCTTACAGAAAGTGACTGGTTGACTTAATGATTTATACCAGTATCTACTGGGTTAGTGAGATTACATAATGCAAGCTATAGGTTAATGTTTGGCCCCTGGTCTGTTTGCAGGGTCAGTTATGGAGTGACCGACATGTAGGGTTGAATATGTAAGTCTTGTAAGGCTTTTTGTAACTTATGGCACTGACGTGTTCTCTTAAACAAATGTTTAATATAAGTATAAGTTTGTATAAAAAATTAAGATGTTATTTTGCTGTTTGTTATTGGTCATTCCCGCATATACAGTACCTGTATTTCATGAAATAATTTGTCTTATATTTCAAACCCCATTAAATATCTTTCCAGCATTTTTTGTTGCATTCAAGTAGCAAAAACGATTAACATTTTTGAAAACTAACCAACACCATTGAAAAAATACATTGTCATTGGGAAATACATTGGCATTGTGAAGCCATCATTTTTGCTTTATTTACACCAATTGTGTTTGGATTGTCTCTGCCTATACCATGCATATATTGGGTAATATTTGCCCATTCTTCTTGCAGTATTGTTCCTGTTCAGTTAATCTGAGCAGCAAAAGATCTGCTCTTATTAAGTTCACCCACAGTTTTTCCTTTACATGTAGGTAAAGGCTATTACTCAGCCACTCAAAGACCTTCCTGCTGTTAAAACACTGTGTCATTTTGGCATGTTTAGGGTCACTGTTGTACTGGAAGGCAAACCAGCTAAAGAAAAACACCCACAGTTTGCCTTATGTGCATTAATCTGACTTTTCCTGGTTTTCACTATTATAAATGCATGCAGCTTTAAAATACTAATACTTTCTCAAATGAGTCTCGTGCATGAAATTCAAATATTCTAAATTCAAAATATTTGTTTGTACAAATGTGTTTTGTCCATCAAATAGCCCAAAGTTCACCGTGTTTGTCAGTAATTAACCAGCTTCAAATCTGAACTCATTGACCACACACTGTCCTCTCATTTAGATTTCACAGTAGAGTTGAACAGAATCTAGGAAAAGCAGCCACATCAGAGGTATTGTGTTTGGGGTTTCTGTCTGGGACTGAGAAGGTGAGAGCTTTAAATTGTGTCTGTGTGATTTTAGTTGTTCAGATATGCATTCAGATTTTAGGATGTAATTATGTGCCACAAAAATGTCCACCAAAAAATGTATTCTAATCTTTTTAATCAAAATTATTCATACAAAACTGCTTTGGGCATGTTTAGTAATATTTTTGCGCCAAAAAAAATTTAATATATAAGACTTTACCTTTCTGTAGAGTAATACATAGATCTCTAATTAATTGCCTGACTAATTTGATTGATCTACAGCAGTTGCTGTAAAATACAGTAATACACTTTGTTTTTGACCCATTTTATTAGCACAGATTCACCAACCATATAATATTGTATGTTTAGTATCAGCTGTACATACAGACATTATTTTGGAGTTTTTGTTAAACACTCCGCTATCTTGTCATAACAATCAGGCTTCACATACTGATCTGTGTTACAACATCAAATAAAAATAGTTGCGACAATATGCAATATTGCAAATACAAAACATAGTTTCTTGCATTTATTTTGACTTACATTGCAAAGGATATGTCATATTGTTTGCCTGCTCAACTTCATTTATTTTGTTAATAAACATCCATTCCTGCATTTCTGGTCTGCAACATATTTAACTTTAAAAAACAGTTGGAACAGTAAAGCTTTTACCACTTTGTAATGTTATTCCTTCTCTTTATTTTTAAATTAATCACAAATTTTGTTCTGGTGACAGTTCAGGACTGCAGGCAATCCAGTACCGTACCCTCCTTTTGTTTTGGTTATGTGTACAGAATGTGGTTTTGCCTTGTGTTGTTCAATGTAATGAAGTCCCTGGAAATGATGTTTCTCTGAAATCTCCATGTTCTTTTCTGCATTAATGCTGTAATCACAGAAGTGTATATTGCTTTGCCATGGACAAAGAGCCTGGCTTCTGGGTTTGTTGGTGATAATGGTCTGGGTGGTCTTTTCTTCTTTAGTCCAGAGCATGTTATCTGTTTCTTCCAAAAAAACCTGGAATACTGATTTATCTGACCACACCCAGCCCATCTTTGTTCCTCAAAGATTTAGTCTTTGATGGCTGCTGCTTTTTGTGTCAAATAATGGCTATAATCAACTGTCGACATCACCTCTTTGAAGTCACATAATTATTTAGCTTTTTGAGTAAATGTAAGCCACTGCATTGTTTTTTTTTCTGATTTGGGGTAATGTGACTGTTAACTACAATGGGATATGCATCTTACACTAAACATCTGCTGCATAAATGTATCTCTGTGATTCTTTAGCAAAGGACGTTAAAGAGACAAGGATGCCATACAACTGCTTTTCTGTCAAGGATCTGATAGGAACCGTTTGAATCCAAGTTTGTACTTTGTAACAAAATATATACAAAAACACTGAACAAAATCCCCACACTAGACAAGGATGTCTTCTGTTCTTCGGCCATATATTTTACATCAGTTTCTGTCAATACGCACTGTGGGTACATCAACACGTGTTGGGCTTTCATCCCTTGGGGTCCATGACCCTGTTTCTCATGCACTGCTGACCTTCAATGACCCACATGCTTTCCAGGCTAAGAGTTGGTGGGAACTCACACGGGCACTTTGGGTTTTTAGGCTATGCTCGTTCCCTGTGCTGGTTAATAACTCTGGCAAGGTAAGTCAGACCAACCCTATTCTCATTCTCATTTCAGTATAACACAACTAGTACATGTATTTGCTAGTTTATTAGGTTTTTACAACAGATCATTGTCTCAAAGCAGCTTTACAATATTCTTCTTATTATTAAATTAAGCAAGCCTTGGGTGACAGTGTCAAGGAAAAGCTTCCTAAATGTAGAAGGAAGAAACCTTTTGAGGACCAAAACTCAAAAAGGGACCCATCCTTCTTGGGGATCCTCTTTGTTAGCACTTATGCTATCACCAGGCTTTAGCCTGAACAGTTCCTTAAGCTGGGGTCACATGCCAAAGTTGTGAAGGTTAGCCACTGTTACGTCTTGATTCCTCACTTCTTTCCAACAATGCTCTCAAATGAGGTTTATCAGGACCTTATTTGTATGGATCCAGTACCTCTGCATTTGTGTGCATAAAATAAAATGAAAATTGGCAAATTATATAGTTATATTAAATAGTACATATTTGTGTATAACCTCCTTTCCTAAAACCCAAATGTTCAGTTTTCTTTGATGATAACTGGTGTTATTGTTTTGTCAGTCATGCATTGTGCACTAACGTGTCAGGAGAGCTTACAGGCTGAGGTAGATGATAAAAAAGATATCATAATTAAGACAATGTTATTTTTTTTTAATTATAGAGATACAGAATTTTGGTGGTTAATGTATAACGTGTTGCACTATGAGCACTGTTGTGTTTATTCGACGGAACATTTTGCCAACAACAGTGAACAGTTTTGTAGTAAGAGTTCCAATGTAGGTTACTGTTTGAGGCTACTTTTCATTCATTGCATATAGCTCTTGAATTGTGCGAACACGGGCTTTCACTTATATGCTGATGATACACAGCTATACTTAGATCAGCCAGGTTCAGCAGCATGGAAGACTGTGTTTGACACAAAAACCTGATGTTTCAAACACTGATTAAACATTAGTACTGCTTGGTCATTGCTTTCATCCTAGAACTTTATGGTTGTTCTACAAAACGAATGGTAAATAATGTTGGTTTAATTTACTTTATATAATAGCATATGTAATAACATTTCTGAAACTCACATTGCAAAAAAGAACTTCTACAGATAAGGGCAGAAAAATCTGTCCCTAGTGGAGGAGTTAAGGTACTTACAAACAGTGATCACAGGCAGCACTTTTGCAGTCACTGAGTCAGTGTGTGGTGATGTAGCAGGTACCTAGTCCACAGACAAAACTTAGGTTGAGCCACCAATTTTTGCTACATAACAGGAACATACAGTTACTGCACTTATACTGGATAAAATAATGCTCAAAACCCAAACAGGAATAAATAAATAATAATAAATAATAAATTATTTAGTCTCTATTTGTAACATTTATGTCACATTTATGTTATTTAATCCATGCTTTCCAAGGACTGTGGGTTACATTTTAGAGAGTAGAAATTCCCAATTTTAGGGAGCTTTTTCTTATTTATAGTTTTTAGGGAGTTTCTTATCGGTTCTTTTCCATTGTTTCCATATGCTTCCTTATTGAAGCAAACATGTTTCCTTAGTTTAACACTCTGCACCTCCACTCCATTGCCATAGATTTGGTTCAAATCCAAAAAATATTAATTGATCCACATCAGCTACAATTATACCCAACTGCTTTGTATCTTCATCTTTAATTGATACAATCTTAAAAATGTTATTTTAAAAACGTATACCTGTGTCTCTTTTCCGTATTAGCTTATGTCTTTTACAAGGTCCATCCTGGGCAAACAAGCTTTTGCTATGCTCCTTCGTCCAGTTGTGTATGCCCAGTTTGTTGCAGGGGAAACAGAGGCTGAGATTGCAGCATCTATGCAAAAGATGAGCTCCCTGGGTCTGCAACCCATGTTGGCTGTTCCCATTGAGGAGGATCTAGGAGAAAGCACAGGGTAGGATCATGACAAACTTTAACGATGAGCTAAAACTTTAATGATGAGCATTTATATAAAACATGACTTACTTTGATTAGTTAACTAGTTAACTAGTTAACAAGCTTTTTGGACAATAAACTGGCAACCATGTATGGACGCAAATAAAAAAATAGGAGTTAAAAGTTCTCTTTCAAGTTTCTCTATTTGCATTAGTTTCACGAAAAGTGTTATTTTGACCTTTATTATTTTGAGTCTCTGATAAAGAATCAAAGTGGCTTAGCTGAGGAGCATTGATTTGCTGTACTGAACCACAGTGCTTTGTATTCCACCTCTGCCAAATTGAAATTTCAGTTTAGTTTTTGTCCTGGCACCAATGTGGTGCCTTTGGAGGGCATGGGAGGACCTGAAGGAAACCATACAGGCAGTGGCCAGGTTGGGTGTCCAACTGGGGATCTCTGGAGCTTTTGTGCAACATTGCTAATAAAAGTAAAAATGCTGCCCTGGGAAAGAACACATGAATAGATTTAGCAAATGAAACAAAATCCTCCAAAATAAAAATTTTATACAAAGAAAATTTGCTTAATATCAGCAATGCTTGAATTGAACCAAATGTTATTCATCCTGAGACAATCTCACATCTAATTTCATGTATCTGCTATGACATGAACAGAGAGCAGAGGTATGATGACAACCTGTTAGCCATGCTGGAGTGTGCCCACATGTCTCACAGTAATGCCTGGAGCAAAGATCCTATGATGCAGCTAAAGATCACTGCCCTGGTCAGCCCGGAGCTTTGTGTAAGTGCCTTAAAAATAAAATACTCCACTCTGTAGTGGCTGAAGTTTTTCCATGCATTACTGCAAAGTGTGTTAACTTGTTACTGCTTCCATTGAGTGTTAATGATGCATTCTGTATCTAGGTAAAGCTGACTTCCTTGCTGAAGAAGCAAGCCTATGATCTGGATCTCTTGGTTCGGGCTTTGGATGGAGAGGTATAAATATGTGGGAAATGTACACTACCTGGTCAGCAAAAAATCAGATGCTGTGATATTTCATTAGTCTGCCTTTATAGCAAATATTCACCATGGGATTGTTCTGACCAGTTTATGCAAACATTTATTTCCATCTATAGTTTCCTTAAGTCTTGGCTGAGATTTTGAAATGAAGATGGAAGAATTGTTAAGGTCAGGACTGACTAAGGTGGTGGCCAATATATGTGTGAAAATGGTTCCTCATGCCCCCAGAACCAGTTTTTTCAAAATTTGAGCTGATTAATCTCGGTTCTTCTTCCTGAAGTATGTCCATGTCATTAGGGACAATAAAAATCCACCGATTAGATAACGGTCATTCTGTACATGTGGATTTAATTTTATTCTGGCTTCAATTTAATCTAGACTTGACCAATGGAACTACAGACAATAACTCTGCCTCCACAGCTTTATAAAATGGACGCTATTCCTGAAAGGTACATGACTACAGGTGCATGCCTTCTTTCCCTGACCATCGACACTCTGGTATAGTTCAATGTGGACTCATCAGATTACAGATCACATGACCTATTTCCATTGCTCCACAGTCCAATCTTTATGCCCCCTAGCAAAATGTAGCCTTTTCTATGATGAGTCCCATGTACACATGTAGGAATGTTAGTGTGAACAGGACAAAAAGGAATTAATTTAATCTCGCGTAAGAAAAAGCATTTTTATTGTGTCGGATTCAAGCAAGAGTAAAATTCAGCAATGCTTTCTGTGGGGGTGGGGTTCGGTGTCATTATTAAGAAATAGGCACTAAAAAATTCAAATTAGTCAAGTAACTGATTGTCACTTTAGTCATTCTAGAAGCTCCTCTGCATAAATAGTCCATCAAATTAACCATTTGCTTATTTTTTCCTGGCCAGATAGTGCATTGATACTTTTAATTGGTGTTATAATTTCAAGCAAAATGTTTATTTACACTGGCCCTTTGTGTCCAATAGGCTGTTACATTTCCAGGTCTCAGCGAGAGTGAAAACACACATCTTCTTCTTGGACTCAGGAGATTAAACCAAATTGGGGAGGTACCTAAACATCAAAATACTTTTTTCTAGAAGAAAATACATTTTCTCTACCCAAGCATGCTATTTTTGTGTGGCCAACAGGCGACTGTTAACAAAGTCCGAGTTCTAGTAGATGCTGAGTACACGTACATGAATCCAGCTCTCTCTCTCATCACCATGGCCATGATGAAGAAGTTCAACCTACATGATGCCTGGATCTGGAACACTTACCAGTGCTATCTCAAGGTTGATTTTCACTATTTTTACTGTCAATGTGATGTTCACACAAAGAAGTCAGATGGAAAGATCAGTCAGGCCCATTACAGGCAGAAGCATGTCCAGGGTGCACTTTGCCTGGGCCCAGTGAGTCCAGACATCTGTTGAGTTAAAAAAAAACATGGCGATATTGGACACTATATGATTCTTGCACAATATTATTATCTACCTACACTCACTGGCCACTTCACTATGCACACCTGCACATTAATGCAAATATCTAATTAGCCACTCAGATGGCAGCAGCTTAATGTATGTAAACATGGTCAAGATGACTTGATGTTCAAAAAAGCATTAGAGTATGGAATACTCAGAAATTTCAGAAATTACTAATCTACTGGAATTTTCACTCACAGCTGTCTTCAGCGTTTACTGGAAATGGTCCGAACAGACAAACTATCCAGTGAGTGGCTGTTCTCTGGGAAAAATGACTTGATGATGCCATAGGGCAAAGGGGAATGGCCAGAGTGACTAAATCTCAGTCCAGTCCTTCACGTATGCCCTGTTGTGAAACAGGAGATTCACATCACAGATGTGCTGCCAACAAATCTGTAGCAACTGTGCGATGCTATCATAAGGACCAAAATCTTGGAGGAAGGTTTCCAACACCTTATTGAATCCATTCCATTAAGAATAACGATAGTTTGGAAAGCAAAGGGGCACAGCACTAGCATCCTGCCATGCTTTCCTGCCACATTCCAAATAGATGAGTGCGGTTAAGTGCTGTCTCTAAAAGTGTCAGATGTTAGGGCCCAGAACTTAGCTGTTAGTTCACAAATTAGTATCCATTTCTGAGGTCAGTGTCTACTGGCCTTTTCAGGAATCAAGGAGCCTTGTAATTGAAGCTATCCGTCTGTCTGTGGACCACTCTTTTTCTCTTGGGGTTAAACTTGTGAGAGGAGCCTACATGCACAAGGAGAGGAAATTGGCTATCAAGGAAGGACGAAATGACCCAGTTCACCAGTCCTGGGAGCAAACAAATGATAGGTAAAAGCATTGGCTTCAGCTTTAGTATGAGAATATAAAACTGCTTTACAAGTGACCTCATTATGAAGTGTATTTTACATGCAGTTACAATGGATCTCTGGAACTTCTGTTGAACCTCATTTCTCAGCAGCCTGATCGCTACAAGATCATCGTAGCAACTCACAATGAAGAATCAGTTCGAAGGGCAGTTTCACGGTACATGTTATATTTGGACACTGCGCTTAATGTTCTGTAATCACAACACATTCTGTTAGCATTAGCATACATACTGCTGTTATCACATGAATTCACTGCAAAAAAGGAATTCCAACTATGACTTCTATTCCAGGATGACTGAATTAGGGATTGCTCGAGATGGAGGCTCTGTGTGCTTTGGTCAGCTGTTGGGCATGTGTGACCATGTTTCTCTCACTCTGGGTACATCTTATATATTATTCAGATTTAATTTGCTTTATCCATTGGGTTTTCTTAGTACAGTGGTGCTTGAAGGTTCGTGGATTTTCTATATTTTTGCATAAAGACCTACATTATCAGATGTTTACACAATTATTAAACTAGATAGATACCAATATTTTAGAGTATTTTATAGCATTTGTTTAATTGGGTTCTATTTATTTCTTGAAAAAATGATCAAATATAACGTACATACTGTAAGAATGTGAACCTTTGCTTTCAGTTTTAGGGCTGATCCCCTTCTTCAGCAATAACTGCTCCTAAACAGTTCTAGAAGTGCTTAGAATTTTAGGTCATTCCTCCAACCCTCAATGTCTTTCTCCAGACATAACACTTCTCATTTAAACCAAAAACTTCTACTGGTTGACATGTCAACAATATGTCTGTAGTATTATGGACTGCCCATGTGCCATGTGATGGGCAGTAATGTTCTTTCAATAGAGCAATGGCTTTCTCCTTCCATCCCTGCCTTGCACACCTTTGTTGTTCACACTGGGCAATATGAAAGATGCCTTCAATTGCGTAGAAGTTATACATCCTTTGTGACCTTTCGGACTATTTCAAACCTAGCTCATAAGAGTTATCTTTGTTACTCGGTGGGTAGCACCGCTGTCTCACAGCAAGAAGGTCCACGGTTCAATCCCAGGGTGGGGCGCCCTGGTTCCATTCTGTGTGGAGTCTGCATGTCCTCCCCGTGTCACCGGGTTTCTCCCACAGTCCAAAGACATGCATGGTAGGTTAATTGGTGTCTCTAAAAAGTGGCCCTAGGTGACCATGTGTGTGTGTGCCCTACGATGAATTGGTGCCCCATCTAGGGTTGTTCCTGCCCTTGTGCCCAGAGTTGCCGGGTGGGCACCGGCTGGGATTAAGCGGAAGACAATGGATGAATGAATCATACACAGTGTTTCTTAGTGTGGATTTGTGGATTTAAAAAATCTTAAGAACTGGTTTTGTGACCTAAAACCCTTATTATGAGGTCCTCAAAAAGCTCATATTTTATGCCATGATGTAATTACACAAACATCTTGTGAAGATCTGACATCATTAGATCCATGTTACTTAAATTTAACCGGGCACCAACTCATGCCTGATTCATCCTATTAATTTAAAAAAAGACTGTCCTTAATATTAACTGCTAATCCTGGATGATCTCTTACTGTACTTTATAAGATAAGCGATGTTGGTTAGTTAGTTCATTTTGTATCAATAAATTAATACTGCAAATGACCAAATATAATATATATTGGGATGCATTCTTCACCTTTGAACTTTAAGATGCTTGGGATTTTTTGGAATATAGAAAATTCAAAAGAGTGTTCAACTTTTCAAGTACCACTTTATAATAATATTTCATTTTGTCATTTTTATAACATTTTCATTTTCTACAGCTCAGCAGAATTTTTCAGTGTACAAGTCAGTTCCATATGGCTCAGTGGATGACACACTGCCATATCTAGTACGGCGGGCTCAGGAGAACAGCACTGTGCTGCAGGGAATCCGCAAAGAAAGGGACCTACTGAGAAAAGAGCTGTGTCGCAGAATCTGGGAGAAAGTCACTAGGACAAAGAAGAGAAAGATGGCATAACTACATTTTTGTGCAAGTTAGGGTAGCTGTACTTAAGAAAAAATCATTCCGTTAGTTACGTGTAGGCTCAACTGATGTCTAAAATATGTGTTGAAATATAAGCAAGTAAACAAAAGACTAAAGGAGAAACGTTTGTAAAACTGAAGATGTCATTATAAATGTAAGATGATAAGTCCTGTGTGTTTCTTCTACTTGCATTTCCTATTTTCAAATGAACCACTGGAATCTTGGAAGTTCACTTCAAATAAAGTAAACATAAATCTGAATTTCAATACGAGCTTTCCATGTTGTTGTCTGTAAATATTTGTTTTAACAGAGCAGTCATTTCCATATGTTTTTGTTTACCTAACCTTAAGCTTTCTCTTCTGTCAAGCAAATGGAAAAATAAAGAGAGGAGGGGTCTGGAGTCATTATCACCTGCTCTTTAATGACTTTCACCACTGCAACTGCTTCATTTAGCACCTGGTCATGAGCAAATGGACCTGTCTTCCTTTGCAGAACAACAAATACATTAGAGGTGCACCATTCATTGCCTTGATATCAACATTAAATTAATGTTTACATAAAAACATTTTGTATATCATGGCCAATCATCACCTCCTCAGTTGCCACCATGTCTTCCTCAGCTCCACTGCCTGCTGAATCATGGGAATCATGGGGGGATGGGAAAATGACTGCTGATAGAGTACATCATCCAGGGACTTACCTTTACACAATGTACTGTTTAATGTATACTATGTATATGGACACTATCTGTTATCATGTACTGCTTTTGCAAACTGTTCAGTATGAAAGTACACAGTAATTCAGCTCTGAATTAGTATTTAAAAAAAACGAATTAATAGATCTGATAAGGCTCTGGATCTGACTACTAAAGCCAGTGATTCTCTGAAGCTGATGACATAGAGACTCTTAATCTAAATAGTAGAACCCTGTGAATCTGATAAACAGAGCCAATGAGCCTCTGGATCTGAAGAGCAGAGACGCTGATTCTCCAAATCTGATGCCCAGATCCAATAAGCGCACAAGCCATCATTGTTATTGCCCAGTGACACTAATTTCAGTTTACTTATTCTGGAATAGATTTTGAATAAAAGGACTTCTTTACATTTCCCTGGTCATACCTGCAAGTTTAATTATGCTTAATTTGTTCTTGGTCGGATGATTTAATAAAGAACTAAACTACGATTACAAACTGTTTACTATCTGAAAAGCTTTATATTTGTTTCAGGATTAATGCAATGAGTTGTTATATTTTACATGGGTTCAGCGCATTACTATTGGCCACAATTCTAATTAGGGATGTAAAAGAAACAACAAGAAAAATAAATGATCAAGCAAACACTTTTATGCATAGTATATTTGTTTTAATACTAAATCAGATATAAACTTGATTGTAAATTGCAACAGCATTTGATATCTTTTGAAGTCTTTAATCAGTATGGCAGTCAGAATATTGTAATTTTCAGTAATTAAGGAAACATACCTGCTTTTATTACTATTAACTTAAAGATAACTTTGACAAAGAGTATATTCAACAAAGTTCATCTTCTTTTGTTTTCATATGAATGCATTTCTTCACAGAGGGCTGATATCATCCCTGGGTCCCTGCTCAGAAAGCTGGCCTTCCTCCAATGTCCAGGTAGGATCCCTGGTTGTTGGAGTGTATATGCTGGGGCTGTCTATACACGTGTCTGAGCTGCAAATGCAATGAGGCTCGAGGGTCTTGGCACAGCCGTAGAGGATAGGAAGGAAATGGGTTATAGAATTGAGTAGCAGAGGGAACAGAATTATCTAAAGGAGGGAGAAGGGATGGGTGCAATACCATATCGGGCAGATAAGGGACAGTTGCATTGAGCTGAGAAAAAGACCCTATCTCAGACGGAGTCACTGGGGGGTATGCATTGGCAGTGGCAGGACGTTGTGTATGGGGAGGACCTTGGAGGGTAGGATGGTTTTGAAGGGCTGAATGTGGAAGGACAGTGGATGTAGTAGCTGGAATAGATGTAAAGGGCTGAGTTGACATTTGAGAAGGATTTGGACATTGGGGAGGGATATGTGGAAAAGAGGGCGTTGGGAATGAGTGCGGGATGGATGGCTGGACATGGGCTATACTTGATAGGGCTGGAACACCTTGAGAAGGACCAGCAGATGGAATTGGTAGAGTTTGGAGAGGATGGGGACCAGATGAAATGGAAGTAGGTAAGGGATAAGATATGTGAGCTTGATTTGAGCCAGGTACCACATGTGTAGACAATGAGGGTGCTAGTGACAAATGAGATGAAGCAGGGATGGTATTGATTATATGATTAGAGATGGCATGTGCAGGGGTGAGATTTATACAAGTGGATGAGGATTGGGGAAGTGATCCAATTGTGTAATTTGTTGGGTTCTGGAAAGATGGATTCATATGAGACAGTGCTGAGGGTATTGTGGTTGAGAAAGAGTAAGAGGTTGGGTTTTGTTCAGTAGAGGTTGCTGAATTCTGATTACTTGTTTGTGAGGGATAATCAAAACCAGTTGCATTTGTATCCTGACCTAATGGAGTTGTGAGAGATGTGGAAGTGGATTCTGGTACAGAAAGGAAGGGAAATGATTCAGGGTTTGGATCTAGGGTTGCACAAACGGAATTTGTCTGTGACAGTGGAGAAAAGGGGAAGGCACTTTGGGACATGACTTGCGATGGGGGTGTAGTGGAATCAAGGGTGTTGGAAGACTGCAATGGTGGGAAGGGAAAAGCTGTCGGGGCAGAGTCAGGGACAGCAGATGGTGTAGAATTTGAGGAGACCAAACCTCCATCAATATCATGGGTTTGAGCTGTGTCCATGGAAAGACCAGAAGCACAGCTGGTGACAGACTGGCAAGAAAGTGGAGGAGGCAACGACTGAAAGGATGGGTTTGTAGGTGTGTGAGGAGTTAGGTTGTTTTGGGATGGAAGTACAGAATGGTATGTTGATGGAGGTAACTGAGGAGAAGAGGAGGAGTGACATATGGTGGGGTGTGTGGAGCCTTGAGGTGAGATAGAAGAAGAATTGTTTGTAGAAGAGGACTCCAGAGTAACATAACTGGAAGAAGTCATGGTTGAAAAATCTTGAATAGAGGATTGATTATGGGACGATGGTAGATCAGATGTTTGAGAAGACGACAGAGAGGAACATAGGGATGAAGGTTGAGGAAGAGACACTCCTAAATGAGATGAAGATGTAACTGAAGGCACAGTAAATGTGGTGTACGTGGAAAGGCCAATTATCTGGGAAGACCTGTTAAAAAATAATACAGTTAATATGATTTACTATTATAGTTATCTAAAATATTTATAAAACATTGTGTGCTTGGTGTGAGTCACATTAATGATTGGACTGCTGTTTTAATGTGGTCTACAAAGTATTTTGAGATAATGCAACATTGCAACACATTGGTAGTTGTACGCCCCCTTTTACAGAACTGCTTTACATATTTGTGGCTTAAATTCAGCAGTGTGCTAGAAACATTTCTCAGAGATTTTGGTCCATATTGACATGATAGCATCACACAGTTGCTACCTAATAAACACAGTCTACCTAATAAAATGGCTGGTATACAGTATAGAAATACTTGTGTTAGAATTACCTTTGAAGCAAATCATTGTTCACGTCATCATTTGAGGTTGACTGAGGTTGATTTTCTACGGAATTCGAAATCTCTGAGATGTCTGGCATCTGGGAACTTAGAAATGTTTCAGATGAGCCATGTTGCTGTCCTGTCTGCTCTGAGAAAGATGGTACATCAGAGCAGAATCCTGAATCAGATATTGCTAAGTCGTTGCTCTCCAGTGTCATGTGCTGTGGAATCACTTCTGTGGAATCACATGGGTCACATGACTCTGGAGAAAGAACACAAACATATTATAGTGATTTGAACTGATTTTTCTTTCTGTTTTACTGTCCCAAATGTGAGTTTAGTTACCAATATCTAAGGGTTCGTCTTGATGTGGATGGTTCAGTTTCCTCTTCTGTCGTGCCTCTCTTTGTCTGAAGCAAACATGTGTTTAATTCATTCGTTTAATTCACCCAGTCATGGTTGTCCATACAAATATGAATGTATGAACTTGACATGTCTGTGTGCCCATATATAACTTACTTTTTGCTGTTCATGCCATTCTCCCTGAAACCTTTAGCAAACGGATTGGAATTGATCTTCAGTTCAGTAATCTAAGAAAATGTATTTAATTCAGATTAGGACGCCTGTAGTGCTGATATTCTTCTGTGATATGCAGGCTGTGTTGTGCCTCTGACCTGAACATATTGCACACACTGAAAGGAGAGTTATTTAAAGTGTTTGGGCTTCAATGTCTCTCACCCTGTTGTTCTGGTATGCTGTAACAGTGATGAACTGGGTTTCAGGAAAGGTGAATGTGTGTTGAGCTCCTCCCCACATGAGCACATCTCTGGCTTCGATCACATGTACGCGTGCTTGGTACTTGTGCAGGGAGTGCAGAATTATCTGGTGGACAAAGATCAGGTGTGAAAAGGTGTTAACATTAATTGAGTCTGGGTTTATTTTATTTAACAAAAACTACAACTATTTAAAGACTAGGGGTGTCTGCAACTTTGCTTACATAAAAAAGACATGACATGTATCTCACACACACTTTGAACCCCACTCTGGTCAGGATCATGCCCATGTTCTTTGGGCTTACCGCTGACCCTGACCACTCAAAGTACAACCCTAATTCTAATGAAGTTGGGACGTTGTGTAAAACATAAATAAAAACAGAATATGATGATTTGCAAATCCTTTTCAACTGAATACACTACAAAGACAAAACATTTAATGCTAACATTAAACAGATAAACTTTATTGTTTTTATAAATATTCAGTCATTGGGAATTTGATGCCTGAAACACGTAGGGACAGGGGCAACAAAAGACTGGGAAAGTTGAGGACTGCTCAAAAAACACCAGTTTGGAACATTCCACAGGTGAGAGTCATGACTGGGTATAAAGGGAGCTCAGGCTGAAAGGCTTAGTCTTTCACAAGCAAGGATGGTGCAAGGTTCAACACTTTGTGAACAAATGCATGAGCAAAACATGAAACAGTTTAAGTACAACATCATCGTGCAATTGCAGGGAATTTTAGGATTTCATCATCTACTGTCCAGAATAACATCAAAAGATTCAGAGAATCTGGAGAAATCTTTGCAAGTAGGAGGCTAGTCCGAAATCCCACATTGCTTGCCCATGACCTGCTAAAGGGTACATACAGGTTTTGGAGCAACATATGCTGTCATCCAAGCAATTACTTTTTCAGGGACGTCACTGTTTATTTCAGCAAGACAATGCCAAACCACATTCTGCACGTGTTATAACAGTGTGGCTTGTGTACTTTGGGTTGCTGTCTGGCTGCACAACTTACTTTAATTCTTGAAAATCAGTTCATGGACAGATTTATTGACATTTAGAGTTTGCTGGTGTAATTCAGAATTACATGATGGAACATTGAGCTATCAAGGCACAGATGTAGCAAAACAGGTTCGAATCATGATAATAAGACAGATTTCATCTGTCCATAGAATGTTTTAACTGTAATCCATTTGATGGGCAGCAATGTTGTTGCCTTGCTCTGTGAGTGATCTCTGTTGGTTATCCACCCCTGAAGAAAGTGGTCCAAATCCTTTAAAGATTGTTTTGTAATCTTTTCTAACCTAATGAGCCATGTTACATTTCCTCTTATCTTTACTAATTATCTTCAAATGAACTTGTAATCTAAGAGATTCATATACAAGATAAACCAATTTAATACTGGATCATTTACCTCAATAAATAAAGGATAATATTTGAATATAATGTTTATCTAAATTTTTTTGGACGAGCTGATGGTACACTAGTTAACAAAAATGGCCTATTTTAAGTTTGTTAAAGTCTAATGTTTTTTTCTAATGTCTTTAACATAAATATTTTTTTCTTGGAACTAGATTAACAGATAAAACTATTAAGTGATGCCATGCATCAACTCACATATCCTTGTGTGTCCAGTGTGTTGTTGGTTAGTTTGGCTCTGTGGAAGGATATGGTTCGGTTCTGCCAGTGTTCACCAGTCGCTGGAGAATCTGGGTGAATGAACACCCTGTCCGGCAGTCGAGCTTCAGCCCCTCCCACCACTTGCCAGCTGTCATCTTGGAAACGGTAGCGGAAGGAGTCTACTGGTGTGATGTCCAACAGAAGGATGTAACGTAGTGTTGGGTTTAAGCCCGACAGTTTCACCTTCAGCTGAGGAAACATCCGTCTCACGGAGGAAAAAGGAGATACATGAGAATAGACTTTACATTTAAGATATTAAATCACAAAATGTTCATACTACACACGATATTATAGTATAGGCAACATATAGAGTGGATAAAGATATAAAGATACAAAGGCAGAGAGAGAAGAGGGTGATTATTTATTTTATTTTATTTTATTTTATTTTATTTTATTTTATTTTATTTTATTTTATTTTATACCTGCCCTTCTTGGTGATGATCATCTCAGTGCCAACAGTGCTAAACTGTTTCCATAGTGATATATTCTCCAATTCCAACTTCACGGTATCCTCTGCTTTGCCAAAAGTTTCTCTCTTCGCAGGGGGTGGGGGTAGCAAACGAGGAGGCAGGCTACGAGCTGCCATTTCACATGAAGTTGGGTACAGAGGTACATGGCCTGGAGGATCCCGACCTGAAAAACAGAGAAATAATAAAAAATGCAAGGCTACAAATATATATAATTGTATGTATAATTGTACCAATGGCATAATAACCATATATAACATACTGTTGATGATTGGACCCCAAAAGTTCATACTCTCTAATCCTTCATATCTTAGGCTTTTCACCTTGCCCTTCTGAAAAGTGGTTTCATGGTTGTTACCTTTCAAAAAGTCGACTCTTGACGAGTTCAAGATTCTATGGATTGTACAAGTATCAACTTGGCATCCTGATAAAGCTGCCAGCTATTACTTAAGTGTAAGGGGAGGTCACACACAATAATTACAACTGTAGACTGTGATTTTTCAATTTTATTACTGCATACACATTCCTTGTATTTTCTGGTTGTATTCTAATACAGAAACTGGGAAATGGTCATTATACAATTGCAAGAACAATGTGATATCTAAACTTACAATGGCCTAGGATTTTTGTACCGTATCTCCTGATTGAATTGAAAATAACTTTCAGGGAGGCTGTGCTTGTGTTTATACCTCTGGGGTGCTCTAAAAGCTATAGAAAACCTCAAGAGCGTCACTAGACAGTAGGCCCAGATGATATTTTAAAACATACTTTAAAAGTGTCCAGGATGGACATGTTATTTCAGCAGGAAATATTATGTCAGCAAGGAACATCCACAGGCCTCCTGGACTGGTTTCAACTCTGTTGTTCTTGTAATGTCAAATTATTGTAATGCTCAACTAATCTCTGGTTATTCTGCTTTTGCCATCTGTTGATGAAGAAGAAGAATACAAAAAAACAAATCTTACCTCGGTAGTAGCAGTCTCCAAATCGTTGAGCAGCAAGGGCTAAACTGGGGTACATCTCCACTCCCAGCATCCTTTTTTCGATGTCTGTCTTTCCTTTCAGCACTTATTTAATCCTTTCTGCTTACAAAATGAAGGGTCTTGAATGTTGGATCAAAGTACTGAATGTCTTAACATGTCTGGCGACTTTCACGTTCTGTCTTGCTTCTTTAGATGCCCACTCCTAAGTCTCTCTCTGTTTTATAGGTGAGTTTGTCTTCGCACATGTACCAAATGGTAAAGTTTTCACACTCCCTCCCATCCTTAGGTCTCCATCATCTGTAAGGCCCATACTGCTGTCTTATTGCACACTGCCTAAACAAACACAGACACGTGGGCTTACATTTCCATGTAGATTCATGTGTAAATTCAGGATCACAAGTATTAGATTTGGAATCAATTAGCCTTTTAATAACTGAAAAAATGTGACATTTCACATTGCGTACAATAATTGGATGAAGCAGCCATGTTAGCAGCCATGGAGCATTTTGCTATAAACTATGAAGAGAGAAGTTACATGGTAATCGCATGCATAATCACAAAAATCAGAAATGAATATAAATATAAAGTGAAAAGTTTCTTACATTTACCCTGACTTTTATTTCAGAGATTTCATTACAGACAGTCAATCTAATTTATTTCCTGTTGTATCTGGTCAGCTTAATTTCATTTGTTAATAAACATTCATTTCTGCAGTACATTCCAAAATAGGTTGGGATGGTAAATAATTAACTACTTTGTAATGTTGCCATTCCTGTTCACTACACTTAAAATATTTTTTGTTACAGAGGATACCAACATTTTCAGTGTTTCAGGTGTTATTTCATCCCAGTACGCTTTGTTGCATTTTTAAAATTTCCCACGCATTCTCATACTGGCGAGTCCAGTATCCGTATCCTCTTCTTCTGCAGCCATGCTTATGTAACGTGTGCAGCATGTGGTTTTGCATTGTTTGACCACAATACACGGTTCTGCTGTGTGATGGTCCATCTCAGATTCCTCCAAGCCCAGAGAAGTCGGCTTTAAATACAATGAAAAACAAATAAATGCAAAAAAGTAGGCTTCCTTCACGATAAATGACGCTTCTTCATGCAGTGCTGTCTGAAACATTGATATCACAGGTCAGTTTATGTTTGTAACCTTTACCCTCAATTAGAAATTCCTCCTTATTTCAGTAATTGTTTAATCATATTATGCACTGTATGGGAGGAAATATGTGCAAAACATCTATTCTTTCTTTGAGGAACATTCTTTTTAAATATTTTAATTAATTCCTCATATTCCGTAATATGTTGTAATATGTTGACAAACTGTTTTATGAAATTTTGTTTAGCATTCCCGAAAAGCAGGAACGGATGTCTATTAACAAATGAAATTAAGTTGACCAGAAATAAACAAGGTATGAACAATTATATCTCGGGTTTATACTGTCTGCAATGAAATAAACATGAAATAAATGATAGGACACACCATTTTTAAAATTAGAATTTCTGTACTCTGATTTGGGATTATACATACGTTAGGTATTATATTTTAATACAAATACAAATACCTGTTTATTTGAAAGCATGTTTCCTCAAGGCAGGATAATTCTTTATTCCGAAATATGCCAAGATACAAAAAGATTGATGATAAGAAATTGGTTAGAGCAAATCTGAAATGTTAAAATGTAAACATGGCATGTGATCCTTTCTCTCAGTGGGAGGTGTGGAGGGCAGGCTTTACAGGTGGAAGCATGTGGCACAGTTTGGTGTTATTGCTGCAGTTTGGTCTTCTGGGTAAACACTGTGGCTTAGACACAGTGTATTCACATGTCTTGGGAACAGTCTTACAAAACACTTAGCCACAGAAAAACAACCACCAGGGTGCTAGATGATATAGCAACTTCCCACAACTATTAAAGCTTTTATAGTTTATTATATTTTATCTTGTAAAAGGCAGTTGGTCCTTCTGGCTATTTTTCCAGGCCAGTGTATTGTCATAATGTGAGATATGAAAGGATCTTGAGGGGATCATACCTTATACTGTATATGTAATATATATATATATATATTTTCCTTGACCATGTGACCAAGCATAATATTTTGTATTGAATTGCTTTTTCACATTGTGTTTAGTAATTAAGTAAGGCAAATATCTGGATACCTCTCCATGAAGGGAAACTCAAGAGAAAATGACCCTAAACACAAGTTATTCCAACAATGAATGTTTAAAGAATAATAGTTAATAGTTTGGAATTGATAAATCAAAGGTCTGACTTTAATCTGTTAGAAATAGTTTGAAAGGACCTAAGGTGAACAGTTCATGTGAGGAAACCCAACAACATTTATGTTCTGAATGGGCTCAAATTCTTCCAACCCAAAGTTCAGGACTGGATCATGAGTTAGCAAAAACATGTAGTTGCAGTTATTGCTGCACAAGAGGGTCAGATACTGATGAGCAAATGTTTTAGGTCATATTTATGCAGATAGAATCCACAAACGTGCAAACATCATTGTGTTATATTTAATAACCAGGTGGAGTGCTCTGGGTCCTCCCGGTGTCCACCTGGGTTTACTCTGAGTACTCTGGTTTCCTCCCACAGTCCAAAGTAATGTGTGTTATCTTAATTAGTGTATCTAAACCTAGTGTGTTAGAGTGTGTATGAGTGTGTGAGTGCATGTACCTTATGCTGCCGGATATACACTAACTCTCCAACAACCCTTTACAGGATTAAGCAGATAAGATAGGTAATAAATTAATTAACCTTATTTTACTGTAGAGCTGCATCAAGACTAGCTATATCAGCTGCATCGGTTTTATATTAAATATACATAAAGCCCCCTAAAGAGGATGGGTCCCTTTTTGAGTCTTGGTCCTCCAAAGGTTTAGGGAGGTTTTTTTTTCTCTCCACTGTTGCACTAGGCTTGCTCTATTTGGGATTGGCCTAAAAAAATAATATAATATTGTAAAGCTGCTTTGAGACAATGCTCTATTGTAAATGAATAAAAAAATAAACAAATCTGACTTGACTTGCACACACCAGTACAAAAACAATTCTGGTAAATCAATGTATGATGGTATAAGCCTAAAAAGCTAAGACAATGCTCTGAGAAGCAAATTCTGCTCTGCTTGTGAGCCCAACTTTATTGTTTTGGCTGTTTTCATTTGTCACTTGATGTAGTACCTTTTAAAGGCAGGGAGGGTGACAGAGGAAGTAGAGGTGTGAACCCTTTTCCCTGCCCCACAGTGTTGGAGTCATTACTTACCAAGTGTGTGTGGGGGTGTGTTGTGCATGGGACTGTTAAGTGTAATGAGCTGTAATGTGTTTACGAGGAGACAGGTGGGCCATGCTAGGTAGCAGTAGCAGTACAGACCTACTCATCTTACATGGTAATGAATGGGTTTTGCTTCTGAAAGGCAAACTGTGATTTGGCTAATTCTGTTTATCATGCTGTTCAACACAAACTTCAACACCTCTAAAGTAATACATCAATGTTAAATACCTATTAAATACCTATCAGGGCTACAATCGTGATTAGCCTATATAAATCAAATATATAACTACCATTTCTGTACTTGATTCATCATGAACTAATTATGAATTTATTATTATACCTTATACAGACAACATTTTTTGAAACCAGAAATAATATAGTCATATTCATACAGTAATGTATATATATATATATATATATGTACAGGGTGAGTCAAAAGTCACAAGTTGACAAAGCCATTGTTGAGGTTTCTTTGGATGATCACTACGTAGCTTGTCGTCTACAGTCTTGGTTTCTCTGAATTTGGCTATGAGGGATGTAGCAGTGCTGTGTGAAATTGATGGTCTTTCTGGATGTCGATTGTTAAACATGTTGCTATGGAATCTTCAATTCCATCTCCAGTTACCTGTGAAGAATAGTTTTGGAAATTCCTGCGTTGATAACTTTAGGACCAGAAGAGATACTGCACTCTTCACTGATATGCTACATGATTTACATTTAGATTTACGTTTATGGATTTTGCCAGACACCCCTCCCCCCCATCTGTATTATACTGTTCTATCATTGGTTAGGTATTTGTATTATCTTCACACTGTGGGAAGCAGGAAGGAGTATTGCATTGTGATATGCAGTGCTTTATACTGAAACCAAGATACATGAGGTATGTTCTTAAAAGGACAGTAACACAGATATGCCCTGTTGGTTTGTATGAATCATTGGTATTCAATTCCTCTCAGGTACATAGTTGCTACAATGTTTTGTACTAAGGACCAAACTGTATATAAAACCCAATGTATAGTTCCATTATTTACACATTATGATTAAAATGTCACACCTGACCATACACTCACCACTGCTCATCCTCTTTAATCCTCACATGTTCCCTCATATGATTACACAGATGGTTAGGTCACATTATGTGAATGTGATAAGACAATGGCATGGCGAAGATAAATTAACCTGTTCATCAGTTCTGAATCATTAATCACAGTGCTGTACACAATGGAGCCTGTGTTGGGAACTGTGTTGTTAGCCTTGGCTGTTGGATTTTATGTCCTATGTTCTGCATTTCTGCTGCACAATCCACTCATTCTCCACAAGAAGAAACGTTTGGCTTTTCATAGTAGACACATTTCCCACAGAGGGGGTAAGTAACTGATATGATTCAAACCACTTTTCTGAATATGTCTAACAGTTTTTTTCTTTTTAAAATAGTATAATTTCCTGTTTTTTACTGTATGTTCACATAGCATATTAACATTGATGTGCTCAGTGTGATTTACTACAGTACAACCATATACATTTCCTAAATGTAGGTGCCGGGGAGCGGATTGAAAACACCATTGAGGCTTTTACACAGTAAGTAAGGCAGACTCTCTCTAGTGCATTAAATATCTTACTGCTTTCAACCTTGGGTCCTTGTGCAAAGCCTCAACCCACAGTTGCTTTGATATTTGAGTTATAATGTTGTAATTTACTCTGGATGAGGGCATCTGCTAAATGACATTAATGTAAATGAGTATAAGTTGCCATAATTCAATCCGCATCATGAATGTGTGAAAATATGTAATTTAATTTCATGTTGCTATAACAACAATAACTTTGCAACATATAAAGTAATTTTATCCAACAACCAACATAAAGATTTGTTATAGATTCTTAAACAGTGTATCTTATACAGTGTACATATATTTAACAACAGTGCTGTGGGAGTTGGAACTGAGATGTTGGAACTGGACTGTCATATAACAATGGATGGTCTTGTGGTTGTGTCCCACGATAAAAACCTTGAAAGGCAAACAGGATACAACATTGACATCTCCTCAGTGAAATTACAGGTGAGAATTCTATAATCTTTTGCCTTTTAAAGGTAATGGGAATGAATATTCTAAGGTCCCTGTAATCCTATTTCAGAACTTGCCGTTCTATAAAGAAAAGCTAGAGGTGACGTTTCATGTTGGTAAGTACACATCTGTCATGTTGGAAATATTGGAATATGAAATACACACGAATCAATAAACTACAGAAATTAGTCAGTTAGGCAGCAATTACTAACAATAAATGTTAAATTGAAAGTAATATTATTTGTTAAGATTGATTAAACCGTTCTTTAACAAACACCTGTAAATGTCCATTAGGGCACTACAGTACAGGACAGGACCGGAAATTTGTCCTGTTGGAGGATGTGTTTAAGAAATTTCCGCAAATGCCAGTCAACATTGAGGTCAAAGAGAACAATGATCTACTTATAGGAAAGGTATGTGAAGCAATGCTAACATATGATAAGATATATGATAAATGGAAAAATGTCAACATGACAACACTATGTTTCGTTAGGTCGCTTCCCTAGTGAAAAAGTATGGCAGAGACAGCATCACCGTGTGGGCCACTGAGGACTCTAACATCATGGCAAAATGCAGGAAACAGGTACAGCATATACAGTAGATTTCAGACCTAGATGATATACTTATGTAAGATTAACATCCTGTTCTGTTTATTATGTCTATTGACTGTTGTATAACTCAGCAGGGCCATTTCTTTAGATTATATGACAATGAGATCTTTTTAAAAATATGATATAAGCAGAGTATATGCATCTACACAGCTCAGGTATTAACATGAGTCCATATGGAAAGAGTGGAAAGAGACACAAAAAGGCAGATTTACAAAGACAACTTCTTGTGTCACACCTTTAAATACCTTATAGTTCTTAAAGCCAAGGATCTTATAATTGATTCAAAAACTGTTTACACTTACTTTTTTAAAGATATAAATATCATCAAATGGCAGAATGGTACTTCAAGTAGATCAAGACAACTAAATAAAATAAAAGAGGCATATTATTGTAGGTCGTTAATTTATTGAGAAAAGTGTGTGAACTTTTAATTTTAATATCTGGTCAGTATCTGGTGTGACCCTCTCATGCAGTAATAATTCTACTAAACTAAACATTTCTTAGATCAATCCTGCACATCAGCCTGGAAAAATTTTAGCCCATTCTTCCATACAGAGTTTCAAATCTGGGATGTCAGTGGGTTTCCACAACATTTCTATTGGATTAAGGTCATGACATTGACTAAGCTATTCCAAAACATTGACTCTATTCTTTATTAATATTTTTTGGTAGAATGACTTGTGTACTTATGGTAGTTGTCTTGCTGTTCATTGTACTACATCCTGACGTTTTTCTGTGTGCTGGAATGCAGTATTATCCTTTCTCTAGACATAAAACATTTTTCTCATTTGTCCTCAAAACATTCTTCCAGTAGCTTTTGGGCTTGTGATTTTTAGCAAAGAGCAGATGTGCATCAATGCTATTTTTGCCATGCACACAGTTATTGGTCAGTGGTTTCCTGATGGTAAACTCATGAAGTTTAACATTAGCCATTGTGAAACTGCCTTATTCTCTGAGTGATCCTGGGCAGGGCACCAGTGGTCTTAAATTCCTTCATTTGTCCAGAGTCTGACTGTGGACTGATTTCAATGTAAACACTTTGGAGATGATGTTGAGGTGTTTTCCAGCTTATTAAGCACCAACAACTATATCCTTTGTAGTGCCATGATATACTTCCACAATACTGTTGTGTAGATCAGATTTTCATAGATCCCTGTTCTTTAAATATTGCACAACACGACTCTAATTTCAAACTTCAAATTACCTTCTGATCTTAAAAATTCGCACAATTTTGGCACTCACATGTACAAAATTTGGACGTTCTTCAATAAATAAGTAGTGTAGTATATGTCTAGTTTGGTTCTTTTTGTCTTTTTTTAGTGCTTGTAAATATGAACTTGTTCATATTTATGCAAAAATATACACAATTCTAAAGAGATCATAAACGTTTTTTTTTATTTGTACATTTTTGTCAGCCTGTGACCTGCTGTGTGACCTTACTAGACATGTTCTCAGATCAGACTTCCTCTGGTCATCCACATGACCATGCAGAACCTGCCGGTATTCCAGTTAGTCAAAAAACCGCAGCTACACACATCGAGTTTTGCTTCCTTAATCTCTGTATGACTTGAGAAGGTGAGCAGTATTCAAAAGTCATCAAAGATATTTGGTTCAAAGCAGAAACTACATATTGAGCTTAGTCTTAAATGCAGGTAAGAATGTGGTTTAGTCACATAATGTACTATAACCTACATGTATACTGATCAATATAACAAAGCACTAAGTGTGTTTAGTTTTAGTGAAGATAATGAAAAAGGCTGAATCTAACTGTGGTGCTGGAGAAAGCACTAACTAACTAAAAGGACTGTTAACAGAGTGAGAAGTGTGTCCTAATTCCAGATCCTTGTGGTAATTTGACCTTTTCATTAAGACCCCAGGAAAAGGGGTGTGAAATTTCACATTCATATTATTTTAGCACGAAGTCAAAACTCTCCAGAACTCCAGGCCAAGTTCTAACAGTTTTCCACACTTGCCTAAAGTTCCACAGACAATTAAATGAAATAATTCCATACAGGACATTCACTATCCAGCACTAATGATTAAACTATCACTAGGTCGTTTTCGGTTTTTCATGATTCATTTGTAACTGTTTGGTTTAAACTGCATGCACAGAACCCCACCATGCCATACAGCTTCAGCAAGAGACGATTAATTCTTCTCCTGGCTCTTTACTACACTGGTCTTCTGCCCTTTGTGCCACTGGGAGAAAGCCTGCTACAATTCTACATGCCCAGCGTAATCAACAGGTCAGATGCCATGAAGCTCCTTAGTTATTTTTAGAAGTGCTTATTATTATTATTATTATTATTAATAATATATAATATAATAATAATAATAACAACCTATTCTATATAGAGTTTGTGACAAGAAGACAATAATTTTAATCCTTTTTCCTGTACCAATCCGAATAGGACTATTTCCATCTTGATTGACCTGTTTTCTGTGAGGATGCACGTCTATGGTTTTTAATATCTTGCACATATGCACACAATATACTTACATACTGAAAATACTGTAAAAGTCTGTTTTACCGACAGTATAATGACCATTTATCTGCTTATAGAACACAACCAAATACTGGAAATTGATGTGCAGTATTAAAAGATTAAAAACAAAAAACAATACAAACTTGACAAGTCTTTAGTGTGAGCTCCCCTTACACTTGAGCAATAGAAGCATCTGACGGCTCATCACAATACCAAGTTGAACCTTCTACAGTCTGAAGAAGCTTGATCAAGAATGTGGTTTATGGAAGAGTAGTAGTTTAGAAAGCATTTTTTTTAGAAGGAAAACAAAGTGAAAAGGCTAAGATATGCTTAAAGATCACAAAGATTGTGAAAGATCAGTAGAAAAGGGCATTAGGAACCAGGTTTGAATTTTTTGGGTCCAATCTTCATTCATTTTCTATAAATAATGCCCAGTTGTACAGTCCCCTCCATAATTATTGGCAGCTAAACAGAAAAGTTAATTCAAAGAGTTGTAAGAAATGTATATTTTAGTGAAGTAGCTTATGCTTACATTGAAGTAATGAGAAAATCCAACCTTTCACTGAAATAAATTTACCCTGAGAAAAAAAATCCACCAAATAGTTACATAAAATCACAAATACTGGCACTCTTTCAATACTGTTCGACATTTAATATTTTAACTGATAAATTGTCAGTTGATTTCCCGTTACATCTTTTAGAGAACAGAAAATTTAAGACTGTTCCTCTATAGAATCTCTCCAGTTCATCCAGGGTCCAAAGTCCTCTCCTGTGCACTCTCCTCTTAGCTCAACCTACAAGTTTTCTATTGAGTTTAGATAAGAGACTGAAGCTTGGAAGCTTGTATTTGTTTTGAGTAAAACAGTTTTATGTTGATCTACTTATGTATTGGATTCTTGTCATGTTAAAGGATCCAGTGACTACCTACAGTTAGTTTATTGTCATAACCCTAGACCTAGGCATTTTGACTTGCATGTCCTGATATTTTGGTATTATATTATTATCCCATTTAACTCGTAATTTTCAACTTGTTGACACGTACACATTCTGGACCGACCACTCATTCTGTGCTGGAAACTGTACTTTATTTGCACTTCTAGAACCTATATACCAGAAGAGTCCTATCTTAAGCACAGATTTGTGGTGTCGCTTATTGAGAAGTAAGTAAATAAACACTCTTAATCAGGAGTGTGTTAAATATCCATTTTTCTCTTTATGTACATAAACTATTGTAGATGTTTGAAGGGTTTATTTGTATTTGTTTTTCTTTTTTCAGATTGACCATGAGAAAGTCTTTGTTTCAGCACTTGGTGAAGCGTGGGATGCAGGTGTGTTCCTTTGTGCTTTCCTGTGTAAATAGGATTGAAAATACACAAATAAGCTATTTAATGTCAGTAAAACAGGACGATGATCAGACATAACGTTATATTTTAAGTTGTACTTACAATATAAACAGGCATATACACTTAACCATTACCAGCACAGAAATCGGAGCTATTGGATGAAAGGTAAATCAGTAGAATGATATGAGAGCAGCAAAGCAAAACACACTGCACTATAATACACTGCCATACTTGGTGGCTTAACATAAATAGGCAATTATCATATAAACCTGTTACAATTATGAAGACAAATGATGGTAATCAGAGTTCAGTACTGTTAAACTGCTGTACGGTAACTTTGCCATTTTCTGTTTACAGGTAGACAGATTTTTATTTCAGATTGATATTTATTATCATTTCTTAAGATCTTGGCAGTTAAAGTGATTGCACGTTAATCAGATAGATGTTAATGACATATACCAGTAAGAACACATTTCATGTTGTTCCACTCTGCTCATCTCACAGGTGCAGCTGTTTGTATGTAACGAGAAGAAAGACATTTCTTCAGCTTTTGCAGTCGGAGCTACAGGAGTGATGTCCGATTATCCCACCCTCCTTTCAGAATACTTACAAAACCCCTAACATAACACAGATTAACACTGCACTCCATTTTGATTTAACACAAACTGAACAAGAAAGGTAATAACAAACCACTGTTGCATAGGGATCTTATTTATTGGTTTTAAACAATGTTAAGTGTCTGTGAGTCAGATATCTGACATGGTACAATCACTTAATATAACATTACATTAACAAAAGAGTGAGTGTGATCACACCACCTGCAGTGGGTCTCTGTCTCTTTGGGAGACAGTTACAGTCACAGAGTCTGGAAGAAGTGAAGAAAGTCGCTCCTTAAACACAGGGAGAAAACCCCTTTCGCTGTTACTGTGCTCACTCAGAATCACACACGTGTCTTTGGACACAGCGTCCAGCACCTCATGATGGGACATCTCACCTACAAAAAAAATCCAGAGGATGTCTTAGTGCCAGAGCTCAGTGACTGAACCGATTCATCTTCCAATTATGATTCTACTTCTTTAGTTTGTTTAGTTTGAATACATCACTTATTCAGACAGTCCTCAAAGGTAGCCTTCACCTAACACCAGCTTGACTATCAGGGGGCTATGAGCCAACATGTGTGTGCTATCTCTGTGTGTACATAGTGTACGCAGTCACACAAACAATACTGTGTGTATGTGCGTCTAGCTGTTCTTGCTCTATTCATGGGGGCCAAAGTGTCCTCACATTGATAGAAAAAGATGACATTTTTTTTAAGGACTGTCTAGCCACTTTTTTAAATGCTTTTTTTTTCTTCCAAAAACGGCTACCTTTATTTAAAATAACAAATGGAAAGCCCATGCAAGTAGTGAGGCATGTGTGTAAATCTAAATGTAGGAAGGCATCTGTTACTGCATCTGTTACTTCAGTTTGGTACAAAATCAAAATAAACATTTTATACATGCACATATTTGTTCTGTCCTCCAGTTACCTTTATTGTATGAACTATGCCCACAATATTTTGTTAATTAGTTGTATTAACAGGAAGTTAACATGGAATAGTGCATAGAAATAATAATAATTATGGCTGGCAAACATCATGTAAATGTATTCAGATGAACTGCTTAAAGTTGTATGTGCTTACATCAATACAAAGCTACTGTGTTGTGAGTGAGAGCTACTATTCTGCACAAGACCTGCACAGCTGGTCAATACGTACCCTGGTCAGGTTATTTGGAAAGGAAAAAACTCACAAAAGAAAAAAAAAGGTTTGCTCAATTTTGGCCTTTTAATATAATATAATATTGTAAAGTTGCTTTGAGACAATGCTCAATTGTAAAAATGCGCTATATAAATACATTTGAACATTTGAAAAAAAAGTAACAAAACACTGAACAAAAAAAGCACATTCTGGAAGAAACAAAGGTCAGGCTAAGCCAGAAAGTGGTGTGTAGGACATTTAAAATAGGCTAATCCGCATGAACAGCAATTACAACATGCAGATTTTTAAGACTTTATTTATATTATTATTGGAATGTGACAGTAGCCCTAACAGAACATAATCTGCTATTCTAAACAATGCATCAGTGCACTGAAGCCACTGCACTGATATACATGCATCAAATGTATCATGCTGAGTCTAAAGAACGAATAGTGTAAATGTAATTGTACTGAAAATGAAAAAGCAATGAAATACTATGAGATGGTCAGAAGAAAACCATACAGTGTGAAGAGCAGCAGATCAGAAAACGTCAACTGTGTGGAATTTCATGACCTCCAGAGACATTCGACACTGTTCATGTTAGGTGTAAAAAAAGCCATTCAAATACACAAACCAAGAAATATATCAGTTTTAAACATGTTTTTTAAATTATGGTTCATATGTTATTATTATTATTATTACAATTTCCTTTACTATACTATAATATTAGCCTTTACAATACTATAATATTAGCTTTTACAGCATCAGTACCACACAGCATCTAGCCTTCATGGGGAAAATAAGCTATAAGATAAAGCAAATCATTTTAGTAATATGTTTATCTACATGACAATACATTTACAATTTAGAATAAAATTATGATTCACATCAGATTTAAATCAAGTCAAGTCAGATTTATGTATATAAAGCTTTTTTACAGGTGAGCTTCATCTCACAGCAGCTTTACCATTTCAGATTTTAATGTGCTTACAAATACATTCTCATACATCATCTCTCTGCCAGGACCTGAAGTCATCAAAGTGTAGAGTGCCTACACTGCCCCTACCATTTATGCACATATTGCATCTTCTGCACACATCACGTTTATTTCTGAGAACACGGACGCAACTTCTCTTGGTCACAAAAATTAGGCGATATTTCATTATGGGAAATTTCATTTCAAAATATGCCCTATTTTTTGTGAGCAGTATATTATTAATTAATAACCTCTACTAGTGAAATGATGAATCCCGTGATCCAAAAGAAAAGGAATCATTTTTACGTTAAGCTATTTTCTTCCCATTTATACCTATTTTATTTATCATGTTCGTATACTCAGCAATCGAGATTACTTATGATCAGTAGTGGAGAGAAGTTTGGTGTTCTTAGTTGCATACTTTAAGCCACTTCCAGCTTTTTACTTACTTTATAATAGGACTCAATGAGAAGAGAAAAACTTAATGTAAAGTGATTCCTTTTGAATCTGAAATATGAAAAATATTCCTTATGCTCAAAAATGTTTTAACGTAGTGGAATAGATAATTGGAATCAGAGAACCAGAACCAGAACTGATAAGAAGAATAGGGAATAAAAATGCATATCTAACCCTAGCACCCAAAATATAATAAACGACTAATCCAATCTAATCTAATCTAATTCAATTTAACACTTCTAAATACAGTATTTGTCATCATTTCAGTATGATTGATTTATTCAGTCAATAAATGCCTTGTAAGATGACAATGTGGGTGTATTTATGAGTAACTATGTAAACTACCTGTGACGTAGAGATCTGCTTTCACTCCCTGAAGGACAGACGCTCCTGACCCAGCACACACAGCCACGCTCTTTAAAACAGAATCTTTGAAAACAAAGCACAAGACATTCAGTGTTCATGAAAATACGAGTTACTTGTTACCCACACATCATCATGTAACATTAATTCCACATACAAAATAACTTCATCAGCTGCATCTTCTCACTAAATAAATACCACATTATCAGAGTGACTCATGGTTGATAAACGTTTGAATATTCACATTATGACCTGCACCATCACAGCAGTGTTTGTTTCTGAAGTACTTCATGTTCTGTTTGTGATGTTCGGAGAACGCTATTGGCAATTTCTATGAATAACTTACTGGGAAAATACTGAACAGAAACTCACTAGTTTGCATTAAACTTTGTGACAATGTAATAATACAATCACCAGGATCAAAGTAGCATGCAGCATCAAGTCAGTACAATAGGTTACTAAGGACTTGCTGATAACACAAGCCATGATGTAAATTATGTAAACGTCATATGTTGTATCCTCAGTCCAGTCTATCTGAAACTTCCACAAAATGTCATGTCTTTGACCTGTGTTCAATGAAGTATAAAATCGTATCGTATAAAAGTAAAAAATCTAAACAAGTATTTTAATAATTAGCAACAGGATAACTCAAAAACAGGAGGATTACAATCGAACCCATGCCTCCAGGGAAGGAACCTGGTGCAGGCACAAAAATCAGCCGATCAATGGCATCAGTGGCTATTTCGGATACACACAAAGTTACACATCTATACACACGGCTATCTCAAGACTAATCTTATATATAGAATCAAGTCTATGCCAGTTTAGCGTAATCGATTAACTTAACATGCAACTTCAAATGTCTTTGGACTGTGGGAGGAAACCCAGAGTACCCGGAGTAAACGCACAAAGACACAGGGAGGACATGCAGACTCCACACAGACAGGAGCCAGGTCGTTCCATCCTCCTGTCAGTCGAGTCACTGTGACGCCCAATAAAAAGACTAACTCATTAAGGTTACTAACTGTGGGTAATTACAGCAAACGAACTGCTCTGAAACTACCACACACATTTGTAGATCTATAAAGAGACTACGTTATAAAAAGTTGCATGTGTAAATGCTTCTCAAATGTAGCACAGTTTCAGTGCTAGGTTTTAGTTTCAAAATGGCACTGTTCAACTGTCCCAGAAGCATAATAATTAAAAGCAGGGCATGGCAATTCTGAAATCCACTCGTCCAATCTCTCATTCATTGGAACGCATTAGTTTTGAAAAAAGGTTTCCCGTACTGGTTTGTAATTTATTGGCACAGTTGTTTGAGTGGTATTAGTTTATACAGAGTAATAATAACACTTAATGGCAAAAATAAACCACCCAGGTCAAAATGTGGGATTACTGCAAAACCTAGCATGTAGTTACGTCACAAGCAGTTCAAATGTTTACAGGTGTGGTCTGATTAGACACTGGATCTTGGCACAAGATGGTGTAAAAGTACTTCCGCCACTTGTCTATAAAAAGGAATTTAGAGGCTTCTTTTGGGCAGTGTACCTCTTGGTGAGAAACTGTTGACTGCTAGTCATGCTAACCCAACTTACAGACTTTGAGATGGCAACATGCGACTGCGAGACTGCGAGAAGCAAGATGGAGTGCCTGCCTTCAAGCCTTAATTTTTAAAGAACTGCCTGCCATCTAGGCCATTCTGACATAGATCTTAGGAAGTGTTGGAAGCAGTGATTCTGTAAGGGCATTCAAAAACTGTGAACAGGTTCTGGATGTCCTACAGAGATCACCAATAGAGAGGTTAATTTGATTTACTCACAAGCACAAACAGCTCCCACACATGTGCCCTGCCATAGAAAGCTAGCCACTGTCAACTTCGTTTGCAGTAGTTTTGTGAACACGAAACTTGTACTATGTACTGGAATGGTATCGTCTTTAGTAATGAATCCAATTTCTGTTCTGACAGCTGTTGGGTTTGAGTATGGAGGCTTCATGGTGACTGCATCAGTCCTGACTTTGTTGTGGAGCGACACACTGCCCCAAAGTGCTGGTGTGATAATACCATAACAATTCAGCAATATGTGATTTTTTATCTGCATTTTTGTGTCAGTGAGTGTAATAATAATAATATGTATTATTATTAATTATTAGTTGTAGTAGTAGTAGTATTGCATTAATAACTATAAGGAAACATTATATGCATCTGTGAGGTAGAAATCTGGTAAATAAAATCTATCTGTAAAATAAATGGTTAACATTAGTACTGTCTTCATTACCTAAGGTTTTCTGATAGCCTAGGGCCAGTCTGAGGTGAGGCACCTTTAGGTGTGCCTTCAATCTCTGAACTGCAACAGCAACTGATATCGGCTCATCCAACACGGCATAGCGTCCCTGGCCACTGCCTAACATAGGGGGCTGTAGGTGAGAGAAAAAAAACAAGAAATCTGTTAAAATGCACAGCATTGTAATGTATCAACTGAAAAGTGTTTTAAATCTTATATAAACCATGTATGTACAATTACGCTTACAGTCACACCCTGTTATCCAAATGTATCTCTTTTAATAGCCGAATTCAATTCAATTCAATTTTATTTATATAGCGCTTTTTACAATGTAGCATCGTCTCAAAGCAGCTTTACAGTAATACAATTATCTAAAAACCCAATCCCAAGTTGAGCAAGCCCAGGGCGACAGTGGAAAGGAAAAACTCCTCAAAATGGTAGAAAGAAACCTTGGGAGGAACCAAGACTCAACTCATCCTCCATGGGCGGCCTACATGTTAAATAGACAAATACTAAATGTATATTAAATTATTATCTGGAAAGTTAAGGGTAACAACGAAGCTGCCACTGTTGAGATTTGAACAAGACCCTCACCCTGAACTGAAGTAAAGCATCTGCATAAATGTGTAATGACTAAAGAAATAACCAACATGGTTACCAATTGGACATTCTAATATTTACATAGTCTCTTTATAGGTTGTATAGGTTATTTTCTATTATATATATTATATAAATAGTCTTTTTTATAGTTTAAACAGAATAAACATTTAATGGGGGGGGGGCAAACAAAGGAGTGCTTAACACAAAAAAGTCTCCAAACACATCAACTGAGTTAGCACAGTGAAATTCAAACGTGAACTAACAAGCAAGCGAACCAGTGTTACCAAATTTTTTTCAGGAAAAAGTAGGGTAGTTAGATGATGTAATGCGCCTATTTGTATATTTGTGACATCATTATGTCATATTTACATGCAGCCTAGTTTTAGAAGGTATCAGCCCTTTACAACTTGTTGCTTCTCTTTCACTCTCTGTACAGAACAAACCAAATTAGCTATGAGCACGTTTCAAAAGAACAACATTATGTACGTTTTCATTAATGAACTGGCCATTTAGGCCATTCTCTTCTGTGGGAATTTGGTTTGTAAAAAGTCACAAAAGGTTACGCTTCTTACAGCAAAGGGCTTAACAATTATAATAGGAAAGAAACAGCAGTCTTAACTCCAGATGAAGCAGCTGTAAACAGATTCAAAACAGCAAAGACACTGTAAGGTGGTGCCCAAATTCTAATGGGAATTTAAGCATCTGTAGTTCACGTGAAAGTCCAGTTACCTTCCTGGTCATGTGCTCTTTAGTCCACACTTGGACTGGAGACTGTTCTACAGTTAATGTGTAATGAGTGTTTTTGTTTCTGTGTAAGTTGCTTATGTGTGCGTACATCTTACCGTTACTTATTAGAAACAAGCTGTAAATGGTGTTTGTGAAGTGTGTGCGCGTGTGTCCTACCCTGTTACAGGAAACCAGTTAAAGAAGTGATGGCTAAACAGATATCACCAACCTTTGTTTTTTCTAATCAGGATCCAATCTGCTACTTACAGCAGTTCTAATACAACTGAACTTTAGCTAAACATTCACATTTACATTCTGGTACCTCAGTTCAATGTTTGTTAGACCCAAGGTAAATATTTGATGTCTCGCACAAAGACGCTCAATGAAGACGCTTCAGTTAAAATGTTTTTTTAACTGTTTTTTAAAATAAGTTTTTAATACAAGTTGCTGCTCTGGCTGCTCTGAAATGAAGGGTGGAAGTGCTTATAAGTTAAGTGTGAACGAGGGGTTGAAGAGCACAATATGGATGGAATAGAAACATTAATGATAGTATGGTGACAGTGATGTAATGATCTAGCCTGTATATACAGTATATAAAAAATATCAGATTTCTGCAAAACGGGGCAGCACGTTGGCTCAGTGGGTAGCATGAGTCCTCCCCGTATCGGTTTACTCCGGGTACTAGTCTTGAGATGAACTTGTGTGTGGATATAACCACACACAAGTGAGTGTCGCTAAGATGGCCACAAGACTGACAGCGATGTTAAAGAAGCAAAATAAACAAACAAACAAAAGCTGCAAAACATGACATGCAGTCTCAGGCAGATTAAAGAATTACCGGTGTGATCTAATTAGTCTCTCAGTTTGCCCCAAGAGGGCATAAAAGTACCTCCCCTACTGCCTACTCTAGGGTAGTGAACCTTTTGGTGACAGACGACCGACTGCTTGACATGCCTTTACAGCACATTGAGACATTAACAAGCTGACAGATTCTGAAAGGGGGTGCATCATTAGACAGAGAAGCAAGATGCCTGCTATCTCGGCCATTATGACCCATCTATTAGGAGGTGTTGGGAGCAGTGATTCTGTGAGGGCAAATGGGCTCTGGAGGGTCCAGACGGTCCACCAGTAGACAGGATCATTTCATCCACCGCCAAGCTCCCACAATTTTGTTGTCACAGGTGCCGTCTTCACTACATATCCTTGTCATTGCTTGGACCATTTCCAGACATTTAGTATATGGAAATTAGTTGTCATGGTGACCATTACATGCCCTATCATTGACAGCCAGCCACCGTCACCGTGTGCAGTGGTGAACTGAGAAATGTGAGTAATTCTATTTATTTACTTTTATGTTTTATCAGTGAGTGTGTTTGACTGAAATGCGTTGGTATTAACGTAAAAAGAAATCCAAAATGGGAATACAAAACAAAAAGAAAGCGACACAAAAATATATGCATGCATATATCCCTGTATACAAATTACTATATGTATCCACCACTGAACAATGGTTATACAGAAAGGAGCCTAGTCCACTGTTAAGTGCTGTACTTGTGACACGTGGCATCATATACTTAATGAAATCAAAATTGGATCTTCTAGTAGGACAATGATTCAAAATATGCATCCAAATCCATATAGAAATGGGTGAATGAGCACAGAAACAATCTTTTCACATGACAATACAATAGTCCTGATCTAATACTCCTGAGTCTGCGGTAGTCCACGAGAGGATCTAGATGCCTGAAGGACTAAAACAGGTTGTTCATTTTTGTACTTCTTGGAAATTGACAAGCAGTAAAAAGACTATCAAATTTGTAGCAGATTAAAAAATATGTTTGTGCTCTTAAAATGAGCAGTGAAGGCTTGTCTAAATGTTCAGTTTGGTTAATGGTTAAGGGATTTGACTGCATTCTCAAAGAAAAATGGACACAAGTATTATAAATAACTGACTACTGGGACCTTGACCCTTTCTATATTACTAAAGAGCAACTTTTCCTTTTAAAGACAATCTCAGCTCAGTGGTTAAAGGTCTATGTTATTGACTGAATAATTGAGTTGAAATCCCAGTAGCCTGCCACTTAACCTTAGAAAACCATGTGGCCTCATCACAAGTCTCTTAGCAATAGAAACCTCCCTTTAGAGTTCAGACTTCTGGATTAGAAGAAAACATCCTGACATCAGTTTTTCACTTAAATGAGCTGATTACAACCATGTATACAGGTGGTATCAGACATGGCAACACTGACCAGTTAACCCTTACAGTCACTAGGCTTCTACTGAGCTTCTTGATTTGTGTTCTTATCAGTGTTAGGACTCGAGTATCAAGCTCATTTTGCACCAAAAATGTCGACAGTCCGCAGGAAACGTTAAAAATGTTTAGGAACCTAAACTTGAGCAAGAGATGTAAATCTGTATGCAAGCAGAAAGCTCCATGGAGAAATGATACTGCAGTTCAGCTCCAAAAGAGAGAATGCAGGAAGGCTGAGCGCAGATGGCGTAAAACTAAGCTTCACATTCACAAATACATTTTCAAAGATAGGCTGTGTGAGTACAATAAAATAATTTGCAAAGCAAGACAATCCTTTTTCTCCAGCATTATTAACAATAATATTAACAATAGCAAAGTACTTTTCACCATGGTGGACAGGCTAACAAACTCCCCTATATATATGGCCCCTGAGCTATTTGCAAAAAAATTTAAATAAAATAAAATCCACAATATCAGACAAGCCATTAGTACTTTAGTACATAAGTATTTTAGCCATTAGTACATAAGTCTTTATCCACCAACGAGTCAATGCTCTCTCCAAAACCACGCAAAAGCACCATGGTCAGCAGGTACCAGTTTAGTGCTATTAATGAAGAAGTTTTAATTGATACAGTGAGTCATCTCAAATCATCCGCTTGCAGCCTTGATACATTACAGACCAAGTTTTTAAAGAATTAAAATGCAGTTGTGAAGCCTCTCCTGAAAAAGAAAAATCTAGATACAGACCTATTAAGTAATTACAGACCGATTTCAAATCTACTATTCATTGGAAAAATAATTGAAAAAATTGTCTTTAAACAAATTATGCACTTTTTGTCCATAAATAGCTGTCTAGACCAATTTGAGTCAGGTTTCCAGCCTAATCCTGGTACTGAGACTGCGCTAATTAAAGATATTAATGACATTCGCTTAAATACAGACTTAGGAAAAATGTCTATACTAGTGATGCTTGATCTCAGTGCTGCCTTTGATACCATTGACCACAAAATTCTCCTAGATAGACTTGAGAACTGGGTTGGACTCTCAGGAACTGTTCTAAAATGGTTCAGTTCATACCTTAAAGGAAGGAACTACTTTGTCGAAATGGAAAATAATGTTTCTGAGACTGTGCCCTGATGGTGTACCCCAGGGTTCAGTCCATGGGCCACTCTTAATTAATTTATATATGATTCCTCTGGGTGAAATCATGTGTGACTATGGAATATCTTACCACAGCTATGCAGATGACACTCAGATCTACATGGATCTCTGCCCAACCGACTACGGTCCCCTTGACTCACTGTGTAAATGCCTTGAGCACATAAACAAATGGATGGTACACAACTTTTTGCTGTTGAATAAAGATAAAACAGAGATTATTTTATTTGGGAATAGCAAAGAGAGGCACAGACTAGCTGCATATCTGGATTCGAAGGCCATAAAATCTAAAGAACTAGTGCGTAACCTTGGTGTACAAATGGACTCTGATCTCACTTTTAGCAGTCATGTTAAAGCCGTCACTAAATCAGCGTTCTATCAGCGTATGCCATAATATCTGAAAACAGACAGGCTCATTACTAAGAGATTTTTCCTAAATTTGTCATTGACACAGCCACACGATCACTTCATAAAATAAAATACTACATATCACCCAAGCCGAAGTCATTCTACCCTCTTTTGCTTACATGTGATGCTTCTCTTCGATTTCTTGCTCGCGATAAGCAGATGTTGTGATACGTCACGAGACAAGGGGCTGCGTCCCAAATCACCTAAACAACCTAATCAACATTTACACACATAGAAAGCATTTTTCTATAACTTTCACGCACAGTGCCTGGATAACGGACTCTTAATGTTCACGAGTCATTTTGGACGAGTCCGAGTCGAGTCGAGAGTCATTAGTCGAGTCTGAAGTCTTTTTCTAGGCGACTTAAGTGCGACTTCGGCTCGAGTCGCTCACTCGAGTCCCCATCTCTGGTCTGAGGGATCGATGATCACAGCAGTCCAGCTTAAGCTTGCACCCTTGGCCTTTACGCACTGAAACTGATCCTGATTCATTGCATTCTTTAATGATATATAGAGGGAGAAATGTGCAAAACCCTTCCAAAAAAATCTGGCTTTAAGGAACATCTTTAACCTCACATACATGTAGACAAACTGGAGGTCCACTGTCGATCTTTGCTTTTCAAAGACTCCAACTTTCCTGGATGCAGCCTTTGTTAAAAATTATGCTTACAATCACCTGTTTGAAATTAAATCATTATTATCATTATTATTTTCCCTCATTACTGGCTCCCCCATTCCAACTTTGTAGGAACATGAACAGACGAAACATTATTGGGTTCATAGTGTCTGCAATGTAATTAAAGTCAAAGTAAATGAAAGACATGGACAACAAGAGTTTCAAAGTTGCATTTATCATACTGTTCCGCCTTTCTGATTTGTGGTTGCATTTCCAAATTTACTGCCAATTAAAAGAGGATAAAATGGAAGCAAGGGTACTAAAAGTCTTACTAAATCACCCTTTCAGCACACCTTGAAAATGTAATGTAATATAATGCAATTTTCACGTCAACGTTAAAGTTTCACGTCACTTTACCAGCATGTGGCGCACACACTCATCCAGAGCAATTTGAACATACTCCCACTGAACAATCCAGAACCTTATCCACGGACTTGAGTGAAAGATTAATAGACTTACATTTATATTTAGTCATTTAGGAGATTCTCGTGTCCAGAGCAACTTACAGCTGAGAGAATCCAAGGCATTGTGGTTTAAGGGCCTTGCTCAAGGGCTTAAAAGTGGCTGCTTAACACAGTCCAGAACCTAAACCTCTAGAGCACCACAGTCTCATTGATTGTATCTAAACTGGGAGAAAGAAAAAAAGTTGACAGTAATTTGTTATGGATTCGCCCTGTGCTCTGGTCCGAAGCTAAGCTTAGAATCCTTGGTTTAGAAGACATGTGGGGATTCGCTGTACATTCAAACCTGTCAGTTAGAGATGGAATAATACAGCTTTGTGCAATGTTTTAATTTCATTCTGGCAGATGTTTCATGAGTAATAGGCGATTTTAGATCATTTCAAGAAACTCAATGACATGACATTCCTTGCATGGCTGTGGCTCGGCTGCATGAAATGTAGAAGGCTAATACATTTGTCTATGGCTGCTGGCACCTTCACTTTATCCACCGTCCAAAGGTTTTTGGCACGACTCATCACATTCAAAGCTTGTTGATAGCTAAAAGGAGGCTCCTTGATTTTCTTTGTGTTGCTAAAAAAACTATTTTTTCGCTCGTGTATGGACCATACTCCAGAATGGATGAATGCCATGGCTCAAAATAGCCCTGTTTGTTCCTCTGCTTCTCAGCAGCATGAAATTAAGCTTTGCATGCTTGCCCACCATAAATTTGAATTAGTAGATCTGGCAATCTGCCTCCACCATGTGGGAATGTGTTTAGTCAAATCTAGGCCTTTTTTTTTTTCCACGAAATGTCTGGATTACTAATGTTCTGCACCCGTGGGACTTTACTGGACAAAGATCATGTGTTCAAGAAGTCTCACACTGACATACTTACTCTAGGTCACGTCGTGTTAAAACTAAACAGCATTTCAACAGACAACAGTAACATACATTTCTATAATCAAGTTGGTGAAGCTGAAGTATCATTAATCATTGTTCAGAACAGATGCCAATGCAAGAAAACAGAGCTTTAAAGCGGCAAATAATACAGAAATGCCTGTAAAAACACAACAGTTAAGGAGGATTTTGAGAAGTTGACTGTTTGACGAAAGTATTATGTAATCTTAGAAAGTATTTCTGTACTATTTATGAAGACCTGAGGTGATATAACAGCAGCCTCCATAGCCATGATGTTGAGGTTAAGATGACAAAGACCACAAGAACATTGTCACTGTTACTGTCACTGTTAAAGCCCTATTCAATTGTAACCCTAGCTTACAGTGTTCTGTATTTAAAATGCACAGGAGCAACAATTCCACCCCAAGGACTAAAATTCATCACATTTCGTCCACTTGTACCTGCAACCTTATTATTTTGGTCACTACCTAAAAATCATGATTTTGACAGAACAGGCTAAGAACATTTAGTGACCAGTAATTAGATAAAAAAATAGCTTTTTTGTTTGAACTAAGCTCCTGCTGACAGACCAGTAAGATGGTTTTGACTGCTGCTGCTGATCCATTCGATCCAATCTCATGATCTCTTTTTTAGCACTTCTAAAAAAAGATCCCAAGGTACCATTAGGGACAGGTGTCTCCTCTCACCTGAAGAGAGTTGTGGACCACAATATACACCATATGTACCACCCCAATTGAATTTGCACATTATGTTTTTTTCCTGATTTGGCTTGTTTTGCATTGCCTTGTTGAAAAACACACAAACGTGGCTGAAAAAGATGTCTTCAAGGCAGTTTATCTTGCTCCTAAATCTTAATGTACTTTTCATGATGAATGCTGCCATCAACAAAGTAAATGACCTGTACCAAGGGCACTGGCAGACCCAATCCCATACCATGACAAACCCTGGCTTTTGACATTTGATGGTCTTTCATGTCTTTGGTTTGGAGCACCATTTTTTTAAATCTGCAACCCTGATTGGTCAAAAATATATATTTCCACTGTGTGATGGTCCATCCTAGATACCTCCAAGCACAGAGAAGACAACAATGCTTCAAGACATGGTTAACATGAAGCTTCATTCTTGCACAATAAAGTTTTAAGTGACATTTATGGCTGAAACATTGTGTTATAGTGCTTGATACAGGTTAGACAAAAGTATTACCTTGCTCTTTTTGAAATGTTTTGCAGGCCTGAAACGCAGGAATGGATGTTTTTTTTTTAACCTAATATCTTGGGTTCACACTGTTTAATTAATTAAGAGTGAAAATAAAGGGAAGGAAGTGCCTTGGATTTTTTTTCCTGATTTGTGGTTTTAAAATGTTAAATCTATTAAATGCCATTCTAACATAATTAAATACTAATATCAAGTCATGAATTTTGATACAAGCCATTCATTTAAGCTTCATGTATTAATGTTTAATTTATTTATTCCAAAGGTTCATTGAAGGTAGTGTATTGAAATCTCTGCGTCAGAAGCTCAGGTTTTTCATGACTTTCATAGTGCAAATCTGTAGAACTAAATCAAACAGAATTGATATCTGAACTCGCTTCAGCTTGCAGTTTGAAACAATTATTAAACTCAGTGCTTAAGCCAGCTGTTTTTAATCTAAATTTATTGCATGAACTAACTTGCTGTCTGAACTGACTAAGGCACAATTTGAACTCTATTTACAACAACACTGCTTAAGCACGTCTATATTTAAATTTACTCAATTAACTCACTGTTTGACCTCACGGCCCTGTCTATTATATATTATATTATATTATTATTATTATTATTATTAATAATAATTATTATTATTATATTATAGTAGAAGGGAGAAACATTAAGGGTTATTCTAAATGTTACCATAATACAGGGTGTTTTTCATTCTAAATATTGTTTCGTGTTTTTTTTCCTTTACTCTTTCAGCTGACTGAGCCATTTTTGGACTGGAATATTTGGTGGCTAAAATCTTAATTCCTGCCAGCTTACTATTTGTGCCAGAACAATTGTCATGTTTGTCGGTCATTGTTCAACCCATAAGTCGCTCTACACCTTATGTAAACCATAATCTGTCACCTGACCCAGGACTTTTACTTTGATTTTAAAACTGGCCCTGATATATTTTATTTTGAATAATTTCCTTCCAACAGGCTGTTGTACCCACTCTATAATGCAATCACTGTATTTAAAGCCACGAGTCAAATAATGTGACCTGGTTAGTGAACTTCCTCCTGATAAGAGCCTTGCCCGAGATATCTCAACACATTCTTATCTTGTGACGTGCCGATTTGCCTTTTACAGTGTTAATGTTTGAAGCCTGGAAAGTTTCTGGTTAGGATGAGCATAGTAATATGCTATCGGTATATTGCAGTCTTACAGAAAACACAGACTATCACAGAGCCATATAAAGTATTGTGCGGAAGCTTGTGTGGACAGAGTGACACTGGAACTAAGCCTAAAGTATGAATGGTTGTGTGAGCAGTACAGACATGGCTACTTCATAAAAGCAAAATAAAAATTCCTGAAAAAGCATAAGCCCACATTATAAATCACTTTTATAGACTTGGATATTGTTTATGTTCTTGAATATTATTTATGTGATAATTAAAGGTTTATTTTGAATTCATAAAAGATGATGTTAAGACCTTGGATTTTAATTATTATTTTAATACAATCTTGGACCCCCCCGCCACCAAAACATGTTGCAAAATAATGAGCACCCCTAAAAGGAGGCTAGGCACACCTATGTCTAGCACTATTCAAGTTTCTATTAAAAATCCATCAGTCATATGTGGTACTGCAAAATGGTGTTCATATATGTATAAAGTTTCCATTTACTCCTCATTATGGCAGCCAGCCTGCAGTTGCTTCAAACAGAGTTCTAAATAGATCAGATATGCTGGATAATTGTAGAACAACCCATGTGATGGTCATGGTCATGTGTGCTGCATCAGGACCAAGACAGCTTGCCATCAGTGATGTCATGATAAATTCTAAATGATATTAGCCCATTCTAAAGGAAAATATCAGGCCATCTCTAAGTGAACTGAATCTCAAAAGAGCATGGGTCTTACCAATATATTATTAAAGAAGAATGCAGTTAATGTTTTGGAAAGGCCAAGTCAAAGTCCTTATGTTAATCCAATGGAAATGGAATGACTTGCAGTTTGAGCAAACCCACCAGCATCCCAGAGTAGAAGCTGTTTCGTACAAAGGAATGAGATAAAATTATGTTCAGGACTTATCAACAGTTACAGGAAATAGTTTTTTTGCAGCTATTGTTGCACAAGGGGAGTAGTAGCCAACTCGTGCCGTTCCTGATTTCAACAAAGCTGTGGATGATAGATTTGAAAGCTTAAACATCACAGCATTAAACGAAGCTGTTAAAAAAACTACCGTAGAAGTTTATTTACTTGTACCTAAATTCTGCTGTGTATGATATCAAACAACTTAAGTAAAAACTAATAGATTATGCGAACCAGCCATGTGCATCCCCTGTGTGTGTGTGTGTTTGTGTGTGTGTGTGTGTAATAGAGAGGGTGAGTGAGAGTGAGAGAGAGAGAGAGAGAAATAATGGTTACTAAAGTTGTAATGTTAGAAGAAGGTTCACTGATTTGTTTACACTGTAATGCCTGTTAGACCTGCTTGATTAAACACATTAGTCAAATTTATTTCTGTTGTGCTTTTTACAGTGGAGCCTTGCCTAAAAAGGGGCAGGGGTGGCTGGGGTTTGGGGCTCAAAAAGCGACCCTTCGTCCTTGTGCGGCCTAGATGTTATATGTAACAGCATATAAAAGCCAGTTGCTTTCACTGTCCTGTGCTATTCGTGATCTTATAAACAATGCAAAATCTTGTAAATGTGCTGCCTTTTGTATTCAATTTCCATTCATTTCAAAAGACATTTATTGTCTAACAGTTATTCCTTATTTTGGTGTGGCACGGTGGCTTGAGGGTAACACTGTCTGGAGCCTGGGTCCTTCCTGTGTTTAATCTGGGTGCTCAGTTTTCCTCCCACAGTCAATAGACATGCTTTAGATTCACTGATTTTGCTAAAAGTGACAGTATGAGTGTGCCATGTCTACTGTTTCTCCTGCCTTGTGCACTTTTAGTCAGGAACTACTACTGTTAGCAGGTATTATCTCAGGAAACTCTGCTTCAGGGGCATTCTTTCATTGGTCATTTATAAACCAAGACTGTCAGCTTGTATAGGGTAAGCTTTGCTTCTCAAATTAGGGACCAGATACAAACTTTAGATAGTTAGATAGACAGACAAACACTTCCTTGATCCCGAAGGAAAGCATTCAGTTATCAGATTCCCATTCAACCAACACGCTGTGTTTCAATATTGGAAAGCCACGATAAATCTCTGCTAAGTTAAATTGGGAAAATTAATTTCAAGGAGGGACTGGAAGACTTGGTGAGGTCCATAATTTAGCCATGTCTTTACAATTTTACTGTTTTGAAGAATTTGATTTTGGTTTACCAGCTACAATTTTGCTTCAACGTTTAATTCGCTTTAACTCGTCTGATTTTCAAATCTGAAGTCCCAAAGATGGACAAAGAACCCAATCAAATAAGACATAAATAGTATTTATTGTTTTATTTGAGGAAAATGATTCAATATTACCCATGTTCTGGATGCTCTGGGTGTCCCAAATTCTCGGAGCATAGTTACGACTATACGAGCATAGGTTTTTCTCTTGGGTATAAAAAGATTTGCATTTTTAATGAGCTAATAAGATCTGAGCTTTTCAAGCACTGGTTACTGTTTGTTCACCAATGGGATCATCTGGCTTTTATTTTGTTGATTAATGTAATTTCAGACTTGGTAGCTGAAAGTCCATAAAGGACCAATAAAGCAATGCCCTAAACTGGAAAGCAGAGGTGCAGTTTTTGTTTGTTAACACCTGCTCACCATAAATGCTACAAGAAACTAAACACTTCCATAACTAACCTGCAGATTGCTGGAATAAAATTTCATGTTGATAGGAGTTGTGGTTTGGGCTGTACTCTAAAGGAACAATTGCAACGCCTCCGGAAAGATTCCATCCAGATTGTGCTGAAGGTGTTGCACAAGACAAAGGCGGCTCGGTCATTGACACTTTTAAGTGGCACCTGCTTTGAATTGAAATAAGAAAACATGGTTACAGGCCAAATGTCTGCTGTAATCAAGGGCATTTATTTTTTTCAATATGAAAGGCCAAAAATAAACGGTATATTTCTCAGGAGCAATACCAATGGGGTGCCAATGGGGCTACCCAAAATACTATAGTATTTAATGTATATAGGTATAGTCTACAGGTTTTATGCTCAACAATAAATATTAGGAATGGCTTGACGATGGTGTGATCTCATCTAACAGGATCTTAAATGAGAAGCATCATAAAGATGGTTTCAGTATGAGTTTGCACTGTAGTCATTGAAGGTGTTACTGATCTAATCTTCTCCATTAGCTGTACAAGAACCGTATAGTGACCATATAGTTATAAAAGTAGAAGAAATATTCAGTGAATAACCAAACTAAATAAAACCAAATATTCTTCAAAGATATTTAAGTCACGCCTCAAAGCAGCTTTACATTATTATATTGTCTTATAAGGCCAATCCTGAATTAAGAAAGCAAACAGTGGCAAGGAAAAACTTAAACATTTTAAGGAAGAAACCTTGGGAGGACAAAGACTCAAATAAGGACCCAACCTCCTTGGGTGGCTTAGATGCTAACGGTAGGAATTATACTTGTAATAATCATAATACTAAGTAAATAATAACAGTTTTTATTGAATAGAATAGTGTGAAAAAAATATGCATATCAGCACTTATTTCACCCGATACACAGAGTCTGATTAGGATCTTGAGACCTCAGCAGGAAAGTCCTTTAAGGCACATTGTCCCCTCACCAGTGAGAGTTCCTGCCCTATGGTGTGGCCTAGGCATGGTGAGACTGGTTACTGTTGATGAAAACCAGCATAGTGACACTGAGGTGGACGAACATGCAGTTAGTTATCAAATAATCTATTATCAAATACTGTTGCCATGTGTATAATGAAACTCCAGCAGCATGAAGTATAGCAGCATAGCTAAAAAGAGGAGAACCAGAAGGTAAAAGAGCCAAGAAGGATCACATGAGACATCAACAACCCACCTCCCCAGCAACAAATCGTTTCGCACTAAGGAGGCAAGAAGTCGTCCACCATAAATCTCTTCTCTTTGACTACAAAACCCTCAGCTCTTGCCCAAAGGCAAGAAGGGGGGTGGTCAACACTCTAGCTGCTGCATTCTGCACTAGCTGAAGTTTATTTAGAGATTTACTAGAGTGTCCAGCCATAAAGTTTTACAGTAATCTAACCTCAAGGTTATAAATGCATGAACCAGTTTCTCTGCATCTTGAAAAGAAAGGATATTTCTACATTTAGCAATGTTACATACCTGAAAGAAAGTAATTTGTGTATTGTTGCTAATGTACACATCATGGGAGAGATCTGAATCAAATGTGCCACAAAGTTTTTTTACAGTTGGACTGGCCGTTATGCTACAGCATGTTAATTAGTACTATGACTGGGCCTGTATGCTGAAATGTTTCATAAATACCATGGAGGTAGCTACAGAGATTCTTTTTCAAAGATAGGAAAGGTACATTTGAAATTGGTCTGTGCTTGGACAGCACAAGGGTCAAAGCTGGATTTTTTTATCAGTGGTTTAATTATGTAAAATTTAAAGGATTTTGGGACATAACCAAAGATCCATCCATTATCTTCCGCTTAATCCACATGGGGACGCGGGCCAGCCCTTGCCCACTTAGCGGGGTGCCACTCCATCAAAGGGCGCACACTAAGAGCTACCTTAGAGACACCAATTAACCTGACATGAACGTCTTTGGACTGTAAGAGGACACCAGAGTACCCAGAGTAAACCCACACAAACAAGGGGAGGACACAGAAAGGTTCCAGGCCATGCCACCCTGGGATTGAACCCAGGATCTTCTTTCTGTGAGGCAGCGGTGCTACCCACCGAGCCCCCATGCCACCAAGACCAAAGATAATGGATGAACTTAAAATAATATACAGTGGTTCTATAATACTAGGTATTAATTATTTAAGTAAATGTGTAGGAATTTCTGACTAATCAATGAGCACCGTTCAGTATTAGCAACTGGGGTAAAAGATTCTAGTCGTGATTTACAGCTAATTAAACAAATCTACATTAGTGCTGCAGCTGGAAGCTTTGATGAATAGATGGGAGATTTGATGAGCATTTCATTTTTTGCCGAAACTTTTCTAACATATCGTTAGAAGTGAAAGTCATTACTGTTAAAATCATGCGGAACTTTGTCACTGTAGTGTTTTTATTAATCTGGAGAATGTATTAAATAAAATGTTGTATTAAACATTAAGTCCGGAAGGTTATTAATAGTGTGATAACGAGAAAGTAGGCGGATTTTACTTGATACATCTAGCTTAAAAATCAAGAAGTCAAACCTTAAGTCAGTTTGTTAGACAGTTTGTGGTAAAACAACTGGGTTATCTATATCGATACCAAACGTTAATATTCAAAGGTATGATTACTGCGGTGGGTTGAATATCCAGTGCATGGTGCTAAGTCAAACAATTACATATATATCCCATAAAACATGGGACAATTTGAAACAACAGGCAACACCATACTGTAGCTGCAAATTTGAGAAAAACAAGACTCCTTTCTACCAGACCAAATAGGCAATACGAGGGAATGCAAAAAACCCTTCCTGTGCTATTTCAGCAAGCTAGCACCTCTGGAAAATTCCACAGCCCATATCTGACACTGAGTTGCGTCACAATCCCTGTACATATCCAACAGTACGATATGCACTGACAGGTGTTGGCTTGTAACAAGGAAAATCCATGCAGGTTTTGCCTAATGTGTTTTCTTTGTCAGATGCCCATCGATCCTACCTCAATCAAACTCATCATCACGCCCCACATTCCATTATTTGATTTTATAGTACAAATGTTTACACAACAGGTGCTACACTAAGCAATCCCATTTTATCCTGGGATTTAAGGTAAAGATCAAGTTCATGATAGCCCACAAACCGCATTAGAACAGGAACTCGAGAACACTTGGGCCAGCAGCTGAGGCCAAACCAGTGCCGATAATGTGTACACATGGAAAACGTGTCAATAACTTGGGCTAAACTTAGAGCCTGGTTTTGACACAGACATGTCCACCTTTGACACAGATCTTTTTATTCACTGAATACCAGCATTGAGGTCTTCAAAACTGTAAAGTCTTGAGCTCAGGATTAATAGATTGCAATAGTTTATAGTCACTGCGGACGTTCAAACGCTTCTATAACCTTTAAGAGATTTGGTTTAATGATGTTTTGATCCTATAATTGGGTTTCATTATATCGCAAGAAGGTTATTTCCTGTAGAAATTCCTCAACAAATGACCTTCACTCAAAAAACCTTTTACCTTTTTTAACCATTAAAAAGCCTTTGAAACTTTTGAAATGAAAGCTATATCTCCAAGAACTAAACTGTCCAAAGTTGTCAATTCAAGTTTCAGATTAAGAAATAAGATTAAGAAAACAATAGGTAATATTTTTTTTTCTATTTACTTATACATACTTTTTTTTTACTATATACACTTTTAATGTATTCTACTTTTTTCTTTCCTTTTTATATACAGTCTCAGATGTATAAATGCTGCAGAACACCATTGTGTATCTTTCTAGAGACTGTAATTTGTAATTCAATACAAAATAATGGTTCAATAAAAGAATACTACTTGTTCTTAGATTTGTTCTTAAGAAAAAATTATTTTGAAGAGTTATTTAAACCATTTTTTAACTATGTTCTTAAGAATGACGTTAAGACAAAAAACACATTCAAGAAGATTTTCTTTAAGACACAAGTCACAGGACACAAGTCCTGAATTTGGATGCAACGATGGGGGTTGGTTAGGCCATAATCAGACAGCATAAGAAATACAAATTCCAATTTTATATATCAGAGTTCACTGATAAAGCTGTGAAAGAGTGAGTTACCATTCAGACAGTCATAAAGTGAGCTGAGTCCTCAATCCTTGCCCTTAAAACATTCAAACGATCACACTGCTCACAAAAACTAGGAGATATTTCCAAATAAATATTAAGCCTCTAAAATTTGAATATGGTGATTGATTAGTAAGAGATATATTCATGGGGGTGAACTGAAGCGTGTCAAACTGGCCAGAGTGCTGCCACATTGACTGTTCAGTAGGGTGAATGATCACCCAAGAGTGACAGTGACGGGGTATGGAGAGGATCAGATTATCCAGCAGTTCTTTCTCTTGGGATCCTTTTCATATTCATTTTGAAATATCCCCTCATTTGAGCAGTGTACTTTAGATTATTAAATGTGCGTTGTATCTAGACATTGGACTACTTTTATTGAGGCCTGGTCCCAGACATGCTCTAGACAGTTCTGTCACCAATGTGTAACATGTCTTAAATTCAAAGGGTAATTATCAGTTATCTTCAATTATATTTGCATGACTGTAGTAAAAGTGTATGAACACTGATATGACTACAGACTGACTTCTATAGATTGTGTTTTGCCCTTATAAAATAACCCTAAAAGAGAAAACATTGGGACGGTAGGAAAAATGCAGTTTTTACAGTTACTTTAATTTCATTGCAAACAGTATGATCCCGGTACATCTCATGTTTTGTTTATTAAACCTAACTTCATCTGTTAATGAACATCCATATCTGCATTTCAGACCTGATATATACATTTCTACTTTAAGCCTTGACATGTTGTGCATTCAGAGTTGCTCTTCTGTATACCTCGGTCATAACACATGGTCATTTTGTTTACTATTGCCTTTACGCATGCATGTATGGACTGCGGTAGCCTAGCGGTTAAGGACTCAGGACCTCATGGCGGCATCTGCTAAATGCCCTAAATGTAACACACACACAGACATACATATATAACACTTTATTGAATATGATTTTTTTTGTACTTAAATGGCCTCCAGTTAGCTCCAGTTACCACCAGTTGCCTCCAGCTGACAAGGCAATGGCGGTCCAACCTGGCTGGTGAGTGGTTGCATGCAGTCTGGTGCTTTTTTCATCTATAATACACAGAGTATACATTAACGTACGAGCCCTTAGAACATGATCGACCCTCCCTTGCTGTTCCTGAGGGGTTTTTGGTGTGGTCTCTCTCTTTAAAAGCTAATCTCATTTCATTTAATGCCTGCTTCTCACCAGTCCCCTGGGGAGAAGATTTGTAGCATGTGATGCCACATGATGACCCGATCCGGCCTCAGTACTACAGCCTTGTTCTACACCTTACTTACAGAGAAGATTATAAACTGGCTTGGTAAAGACTTCATAGAATTGGAACATTGTTACTAATAATGCCCTGAGGGGCTGTCATTTTGTTCCAGACCGATCCCAAAATACATGTAGGATTCCTCTCTAATAGTTTGCATGACAAAATGTTCTGATAAACAATAGTGAGAAAAAATGTACCATCATTTAAGGCGGGGTAACGTGGCGCAACCGTGAAGATTAAGCTTGGAGGAGGTGTCTCTACTATAACTTGTATGAACAGTAAATAAACCATAAAACGAGGTGCTGCAATAACCCTCATTGTAATATTAGACTTTACTACATGGCTGCTATTCCTCACTGGTCACATGGCTATCCGTGGAGCGTCTGTGAGGCCTAAACGGAAAACGAGTGTATCCTGTCTGGCTCTGTGCAAAACTTTCCAGCCCAACGAGAGCCGCCCGCAAGCCATGTGAAACAAAAACAGGGCATGTAAAAACAAACTTTACAAAACACCAATCAGAAGCCAACTACTATGTGGAGTTCTTAACGTCTGCTGGACTGCAGGTTGTTCCATGTTAAAAACAGCAGTGATCTTCTCACACGAAGGAAAAACACTCACAGGAACCACAGAGTTCTAATTCATACCAATAATATTATACTTTATTTAATACAAGTATGCATTATTTAACTGGCAGCTCTTTAATGCCTGTGGATCGCCAGTGTTGACTGGTTACAAGGTAAACAGCTGTTTATACCAACAACATCCAGTGTAAAAATAATAATAATTATTTTTAAAAAAAACAGATTTTTTATTTTCCTATTATGATTAATTCAAATTGCTAAGAATGACTGTGCACCATTGCACAAAGCCAAGTCCACAAAGGCTGGTGTAGAAGAACTCAACTGGCCCACAGAGTCCTGACCTCAATCCCATCAAACACATCTGGGATGAGCAAGAATGGAGGTTGTGAGCCAGGTCCTCTTATCTAGTATCAGTTCCAGACCTCACCATTGTTCTTCTGAATAAATGTGCAGGAATTCCCACAGACACAGTTCAAAATCTTGTAGAAAGTCTTCCCAGATGAGTGGAAGAGGCTAAAATGATTGATTTAGAATGGGATGTAGAATGGGATGTCATAGCTGTAGGTGTCATGTGTTGGTGCCCCAATACTTTTGCCCATATAGTGTATAATTGGTGAGGATCTGAATGTAGAGGGACCCTAATGTAGCTCTTTGGCCTGTTGTTGCATGAAAATTCACAATCTGTACCATTTTTGGAATGAGGTATATTCATAAAACAGGGGTCTGTCTGTGAGTTTCTATAGTTTAGAGTGTAAGGGAGTAAGCAACGTACCTTTGAGGAAATGTACTGCATGTTGTACGTATGTAACTAAAACAACAAACCAAGATGTCTTGAATATTTCCACAAATCATTGCCAAATCAGCAAAGGTTTATAAACCAGGGTTAATCAAGGCAACAAGGAACAGGTGAGCAAAAATCAACTAACCAATGACAAAGCAGGGGAAAACAAAGATCAATAAAACAACATTTTTAAGAGGCACTGTGTTGAGTAAATCATTTATAAATCTCTGTCTTGTTCATCCCATAAACCTTTGCAGGTCTAAAACATTAGGGTGTCGTCAGTAAATAGCAATATATGAGTCATAAAAAGAGATTTTTTAATGAAATGAAATCCAAAAGTAAACAACTTGACTCCTATATAGGTTTAAAGTTCATAGCAAAGCCGCTGTGAGAACGTTTAAAATAGCAAGACGATCCATTGGGAGTGTGTAAAAGAGGATGTTTTGGCATGAGTCTGATGTTGATATATATATAAAAAACCATATTGTGGTGTCATGGCTCATGACTTTCACATGGGAGAATCAGCAAAAGATAAGATGCTCCAAAGTCTGTGGAGCCTAGCCAAGAAGTACATGGTGAGCCAAATGTTACAGGACGCCCTGTTATATTAGAGACAAAAGGGAAAATGATATATCTGAATATCCCAGCAAGTAATGGGTGAGGGGGGCCTATCTTTTAGGCTATATCCGGAGCATGGCTGCTATATTGAAAGCCGCCATATTGGATCAAGGCCAAGATTCTCTTATTTGAAGATGGTCATGTAGCATATCAAAGAAGACCAGAATTGTCTCATTAATCAACTGGTGTAATCAGATTTGTAATATCTTGTGTTAAAAATTTGTCAACCCATAAAGAATTTTCTTTTTCGTCACAGGTAACTAAACATGGAATTGATCATTCTGATGCCTGGGCAACACAGCTGCCATATCATAGCACAGAGTTCAACAACTGACACCCAGAAAAATTGTCAATTCACACGGCACTGTTACATCACTAGCCAAATTCAGAGAAACCAGGACTGTGGGCGTCAAGAAACAAAGTGATCGTGTGAAGACGCACTCACAAAATTAAAAAGTGACACCAAGGACTAAGACCTTAATATTAAATATACAATAGCATCCAATTGTTCATGAAAGAGAGTTGTGTAAAGAACAAACTTTTAATCACACTGATGATGTACTTTGAGTCCTTTGACTTTGAGATGTACCAATCCTGTCTGAATGGTACACTGGGTCATTGTCATTAACTGGGAAGTTAATTCTGTCCAGACGAACTGGTTCAACTTCTGGGATTTTCTGACTTGGATTATTGAGCTTGCATCAAGACATGCCATTTGATTGGTTGACTGATTATATATTTACGTTGAACGGGTGTACCTAATGAAGTGGCAAGTAAGTGTATTTTACTTTAAAAAGCAATGTTATTATTGCATAATAACCAACACAGCAAGTTGTTTGTTTGTTGGGCTTATTTAACGTCAGTAACACACACAAGGTTACATCCATACACAAGTGAATCTGAATACCAGTCATACATACACAAGTCAATGCCAATTTAGAGACACCAATTCACCTAACACACATGTCTTTGGACTGTGGGAGGAAACCGGAGTACCCGGAGTAAACCC
>JAUZST010012052.1:0-36552 GCA_034779995.1 Parotocinclus haroldoi
TGTGTGTGTGTGTGTGTGTGTGTGTGTGTGTGTGTGTGTGTGTGTGTGTGTGTGTGGTCTACCATTTCCTGTTTTGGTTATGCAAATTCCTGTACATTTTTGTATAACTTGTCCATTCATGTTCTCTTTCTGACTCTTTCCAGTATAGTGCTCTGGAGGCCGAGCTGTGCCAGGTGGAGAGTAAGTACTTGGTACTTCTCCAGGAGGTCAAAAGTCCTGTGTGCTCTTCCTCTGAGAATGGGCCAGGGGGTGATGTGATATCCAGATTGTTGGAGGATGCACTGCAAGTGGAAAGCCGTGACCAGCAGGAGCACACTGTTTTAAAACCTCACCCTGTCAGGTACAACCACTCAAAATTTTAAATTATGTCAGAGTAGTTGGTCAGTCATCAGCATTGGCTGTGCCCTTGTTGACCAGTGTGAAAATGTAAGAATTAATATTACAAATAATATGGGGCTGCTATAAACTTCGGGTGGCATAGTAGCTCAGTAGGTAGCACATCAATCACATCACATCTCACATCAATTAGGTCCTGGGTTCAATCCCATGTGGAGCAATCTGGGTCCTTTCTGTGTGGAATCGGCATGTTCTCCCCATGTCAGAGTGTGTATACACTTTATGAAGTCCTGTTTCTTACAGTTAAAAGATGTACTGTATGTTAGGCTGGTTAGAGTTTCTAAAGTGCCTTTAAGGTGCGAGTGTGTGGATGCATGTGTTAGTGTATGTGCCATGGATTGGCACCTTAAAAAAAGCCTTAATCACACCAGTTTCATCACTATTTTATGTATTTATTATTAAGGAAATATTTCTTTTAAATAGCCAGAAGAAGTAACAAACTGTGTTTAACAGATTATTCATTAGGTTTATTCATCTCATAACATCATCTCATATGTAACATCTCATAATTAACCCTAACCCCATCAAACTGCAAAGTTACAGTAAAATTGTGCATGTTTGTGACATAATCTGTTATCATACAATAATGAGGTCAAGTAGCAAAAATTAATACTCTTTTCATTCTCAGCGAGTATGATGTGTATGGCTTCAGAACGGTCCCAGAGGAGGAGGATGAGGAGGAGAAACTGGTCGCCAAAGTTAGAGCTCTAGAGCTCAGGTCTCTCTCGCTGACCGACCAGGAAGTGTCTGTTGGAGTGAAATGGGAAAACTACCTGACTGGTACCATGAACAGGGAGCTGGTGCGTTCTCCAGAGCTCAAGTATCTTATTCGTAATGGTGTGCCTCACGTGCATCGTTCTAAAGTCTGGAGCTGGTGCATCAACTTCCACGTGAAGAAGTTTCGCGAGAGCCTACCACCAAACTATTATAAGAGGCTACTGTGCACAGAAAGGGACAAGGCAAACCCAGCCTCTAAGCAGATTGAGCTAGACCTGCTTCGCACACTGCCAAACAACAAACACTATGCCTTGCCATCAGCAGACGGCATCCAGAAACTCAGGAATGTACTGCTGGCTTTCTCCTGGAGGAACCCAGACATAGGTTACTGCCAGGGCCTCAACAGGTAAGCGCAGGTGCAAATAGAGCTGCTGTTTTCATTACACTTTATTTGTAAGTCACATTTCATAGTGTTTTGCAAGTAAATGTGTAACAACCAGTGCTCAGAGTTGCTCTAAATGAATGCTGAGCATTGTGTGCGAGTCCTTTTATGTCTGTATTTTACTACATCATAATTTTAGTTCTCCTTTTGTGCATAATTGTACTAGTCATTTTCCTTGTGTGTTAACATATTAGTCCTGGCAAGTGACTAAAGTTTTTGTTACACAGAGGAAAGATTCAGTCTGTTCCGGGCTAGATATGGGTTTCTGTTGCAGGACTGTAGATGGTATCCCAATTACACTCCCTTGTCGCAGACATGCCTCCACAGACGAGTGACCTAGTTGGAAGGAGTACCACACTTGAGCAAAAAAAAAAAAAAAAGAGAAACCATTTCATGAAAAAAAATCAATTTCCATTTCATGGAAAGCCAGAGACTTTGATAAGCGGAGGTGGACAGACGATCTACTGTTTGTCACCAAATGCATGTGAAAACTATAGAAGTGGTTAAACACAATGCTCCTCGAAGAATGATTTGAAGGATTTGTATTGTTCTCACTCTACAGTGAATAATATTCTTAAACAATTGGATATGGAGGAAGTGCAGTGTGCAAAGGGCAAGGGCCCAAGCCTAAACTAAAAACCCATGACCTTCAATACCAGAGTCATCCAAAACCACATGCTGCACACTTTACAAAGACATGGCTTTGGAAGGAGAGGGTACTTTACAGATACTTTAATGGATAGGTTTAAGATAAAAATGACAACAACAATGACAACCCTGTACTGTTGCACACCTTAAGTTTTTTAGTAAGAGTGGGACGTAATAACACCAGAAACAATTTATTGCTGAGTATCCATGCTGGCAAAACACCTTTTAAGTGTTGTGAGAAGTAATGGCAACATTACTATGCTTTACTATCATAACTTATTTCTGCTTTGTGTTGCAATCCTGAAATTACTGTAAATGACTGTACATTTTTTAACATGTGGAATACATTTTGACCAGACAAAACATGAAATAACTTGAAGTCATACTATCTGCAATTAAATACAAATCAAAGTAAATGTAAAAACAGTGGGGTTTTAAAATAACATAAACATAAGGTTTTAAACTGTATCTGTACAATAATAGGAGGCTTTACGAATGCAGGAGCGATGTGTCTAGCATAAAAACAAATGTTTCTTTTCCACTTTTGTTCTTGTGCTCAATTAAGCAATTTCAATTTACATTTACATTTTCTTGATTTTATTGTTAATTACATTTCCCATTGTTTTAGGCTAGCTGCAATAGCTCTTCTTTATCTGGACCAAGAAGAGGCTTTCTGGTGTCTCATCACCATAGTGGAGGTTTTCATGCCACGCGACTATTACACCAAGACGCTACTTGGCTCACAGGTACTATTATAAGCATGCATCTTTGTGGCTGTAGCTGTTTTTCCTATTCCAAGTCTGAATCTACTGTCTTGGCTGTTCCTTCTGTCAGATGGACGGGCTATTATTAGCATGTGACTGTTAGCTGACTATGACTCATTGGTCATAATATTAAGCTCACCTGACCAGTTTTGTTAACATAAAGTTAACAAAACTATTAATAAAAATATTTTTTGCAGTACATCATCCATATGCTCTGTCAGAAAAGTGCTGTTTGGGTTGATCCTGGTTAGGTGAATGTGTGGTTGATCAAATAACGTCTGCTAAAAAGTGACCTGAATTTTAAGGAGGTGCTTTTAAAATTGGGCAAGGTGTAGCACATGTCTGAAAAGGTCTGGGGAATACACAGTGTCATCACTATACAGTTAGAGGTATGCCTGGGAAATATATTTATGTATGACTCTATTTAGAATGGCATTAACATCAGTAATTCTGAAGAGCTTGTCAATAGTAGACCTACTTGATATGTTAATATTCTAGCAGTCCCAAGTCAACACTGCTGTAAGTTGTTATTGATGGTATATTTATTTAGAAACGGTGCCAACCCGATGTAATAAAGGTTATTCAGTACACTTTTCTGTCCGCAGGTGGATCAGCGTGTGTTTAAGGACTTGATGAATGAGAAGCTGCCCAGGCTTCATGCTCATTTTGAGCAATATAAGGTGGATTTCTCCCTCATCACCTTCAACTGGTTCTTGGTGGTGTTTGTTGACAGTGTTGTCAGTGACATCCTTTTCAAGATCTGGGATGCGTTTCTCTATGAGGGACCCAAGGTATGAATTATCTCAATATATGACTTCAAAGTGGAACACTTTTAAGGTGTGTAACAATGTATTATCGAGTGTGCTTTAGTCCATAGCGTAGGTTTATCAGCCTCACCCAAGGAGGATGGTTCCCTTGGTCCTCCCAAGTTGTAGCCCAAGTTGTCTGTCTTAGCTGGCAGGAGTAGCACCCTGTGTGGTATTTCTCAGCTGTAGCCTACCTTCTTGAAGGTTTAATGTGTTGTGTATTCAGATATGCTCCTCTGCATACCTGCTGTTGCTGTTCTGTTAGCTCAAACCAGTCTGGCCATTTTCCTCTGGGATCAGAAAGACGTTTTCACACAGAGGACTACCGCTCACTGACATATGGACACTTTTTCTTCTCCTGACCATTTTCTGTAAACTTGAGAGATGGCTATGTTTGAAAGGCCCTGTTAGTACTGTATAGGTAAAGCTATAAGTACAGTGTTATGAAAGTTGGCACGTTAAAGTGAGATGTTGAATTAGTTACAATAGATTAGAAATAAATAGTTTCTTCTAAAATATACCCAAATTTTCTGGTGATGTTCTACCTGGTCTCTAATAAAATCGTTTTTGTATTGAATTATTTGTGTTCAGTCTTGTCCTCACTTTGTCAAATGCATCTCCCTGAGTACAATATAAACAATATTGCTTGGGATCTATTCAATTTTAGAAGGGTTTTTAGTATCCTAATTTTTGACTGCATCATGTATTTCCTGGCTGCTTACTGGGTTGTTTTCTCTTTCTAAGCTTATTTTACTTCTGTGGTTCAAATCTAAAACCATTTATAGATCTTCCGTTGGCTCTTTCATGCGTAAACTCATGATCCAGAGCACACTTCTAGTTAACTAAACCACAACTTCCTTTGATTTTATTCCTCTATATGTACCTGCTGAAAGCTAACAGTCAGAAACTTATCTTTAAAATGTAGACCTAATGTACACATAAAATGCAAGTGTAAATACTTTAAAAATAAGCATTTAATCAACCTTGCAGACTTCAGTAGATGACTTGTGATGCCTGTAGTAATGTTATGTAAACGGGATGTTGTTAGTCCCATGTGGATTCTAATCAGACTGTCTGCTGTACATGCATGTGCCTAAAATCCAGAATGCAATTCACAGTACAATAGGGCTGTTAAACGGGTTTGTTCTAATTTACATACAAGACATGATACAGCAATCTAACTTAAAAGCAGTCTGACAAGAGACACATTTGACTAGTGGCTGAAACCTAAATATTATCAGCTCGTCTGCCCAGAGTTTTGTTGGAGGTTGATTACAGCTAGCTTCTTAAAATCTTAAAATTCAAACAGTGGTCCCTCCAAAGTAACACATTCAAAATGCTGCCTATGCTGAAATGCCAGACTCCTAATGCAAGTATTATTTGTTTGAATGCAAGCAGTGTGATTTACAGCTTTAGATGTGTCTTTGGTTGGATGTTGCATTTATAGTAACTGTCAACTGACAGCCATAGAGACTGGAGTTTCTCCACAGAAAATACTTTTAATAAACCTTTAATAAAATGTTTGCCAAAGTACTCGATTGTTTTTGATTAATGTAATGTAAAATTGAGGAAATATTATAGAGGACAACTTCAGAAAAATGAGGACAACTGTGTACTAAAAATATTTTATTCCTCAACAGATCATATTTCGCTTTGCCCTTGCTCTTTTCAAATTCAAAGAGGAAGAGTTTTTGAAGTTGCAGGATCCAATGGCCATTTTCAAGTATCTACGATACTTTACACAGACAATCCTGGATGCCAGGTAAAGCTTTTTTTTTAACTTGACGTAGCGTACCATACCAGAACTACCACTTGTTATAGACTCCAATGACCTAGTAGTGATTGTATGACTTCTATGTAATGATCTATCAAGTTTCAAAATGTATAGAAGGCATCTTTAGGATATTTTTGTCTCTTTGTTTTACAGAAAGTTAATGAACATAGCATTTGTAGACATGAACCCATTTCCACTGAAGCAGATCCGGAACCGTCGCACCTTTCACCTGGAGAAGGTTCGACTGGAGCTCACCGAGCTGGAGGCAATACGGCAGACTTTTTTACGGGAGAGAGACACATCCCATGATGGGCGATCACTTATTAGTGATGATGAGGAGGACAACTCAGCTGTTGAAAATCAGTGATTAGACTCATACAGCTATTCAAAACGCTAACGAGTACGATTATTTTTAAAGTTGCGTACAAAAATGTATTTAGAAAGGCAAAGCTGGGTGCAAATGAACAGTCTCAAGGGAGTAATGCTGTTGTTAGCAGTGAGGCCTGAATGGACCTCATAAAACAATCACTTTGACTGTACAATTATCAGTGATGTTTGATTACATTTCACACAGTGGCATGTTTTTTTGGATGGTCTTAAGTGAATATAGATGCTTAAATGGTCCTAAGATGTACAGTTGATGTGCCTTATTCAGTTTGATGCTGGACATTCAGTTCTGGTACAGTAGTAAAGTTATCTTGTTTAATCACAGTAATTCTAATCATTCTAATCTTTCTCTTATAGACATTTTTTCTCATTTATGTATTGTTTACTGTTCATATTAGCAGTATGTATTTTTTCACGTGATTTTGAAATACTTCAGGTTTTTCATCCTTTGTACTTATGTTGCTGTTTTCAATATAAAGCACTTAAATCACTTTAAAAGACATAAAATTTTGGGACGTATTGTTATTTAGGGAGGCTTAAGTTGCTCAAGGCTAAACAGAACATTCCTGGCTTCTGTCGTGAGGTGACACATGGCTGCTGAAGAGCAACACTGAAACAATGCAGATAATTTCTGTCAGAGTTTTTGTCAGAGCCTATTGATTATTTTCTCATTGAGTGACATTCTTTGTTAGCAAGCAGCTGGATCTGGACCAATAAAATGCATAATCTGTCAGGATTCTACAGTAAATATCAAGTGCTGCTAGTGCTGAAGGTTTGACAGCTTGGCCAGGCTTTATTTTTGGACAGTTTAATTGGCAGTTGTGGCCTGAACTTTAGTGCAACATTATGAATGTGTATAGTCTTGTAGAATCCATTTTCCAGTATATGGCTTTGAAAGTTAGGACATCCATATTTGAGCACATAATTATGAGAATTGTTTGTTTTCTACCTTGTTTAGCAGGGACCATTTATTATGGGATTTTTTCTTTTTCAATTCCTTGGCAATTTTGTTTTATATGCATTAAGTATACATATGTATATGTTGTGCATCTGTTTTGTAAGGGACTATATATGCAAATGCTAATTGACTTATTTCAATATTCCATCATTCCCTTTTAGCAGATTTGTTTTCAGTTGACACCTCAACATACTGTATATTGCTGTTTTAGGAATGTCCTCATTAGTTTATATGCAGTTGTGTTTTCCACCGGTTTACTTGTAGGGAAGATTTCCCCTGTTTAGTTACATATTATTTTTAACCAGTTGTATCAGAAAATCAGTAGCAACTGTTCAGGTATGAAGATTTGTTACATCTTTAGTGTATTTGACTTCCTGTTGGTTTTAGCTGTATCATTGGGAGTATTCATACAATGCAAAACTGTGAATTTTCATTTTTGAGAGCTGGTCTCTTGGAATGCCGTATGATTTATTTTTGATCAGATCAAAAAAATTTTGTAAATGAAGGTCAGTTTCCATACTGGTGCTAAATTGCAATGCGCCCTCCCTTCAGTTTGTGACTTGTGTGTGCAAATTTCACCTGTACTTTAACACAACTTGTGTTTCCTTCCCACCACCTATTTTGTAATGTGGTCCCCACTCTGAGCTAACAGCCATGATTTAATTATAATAATTGAAAAAAAAAACCTTTTCAAAAAAACCTTCCTGTAGTCATTTGTCTGGCCGCAATATAACATAAGTTTTGTACTTTTACATAGTTTGATATTATTTGCATGTTTAACTCAATTCTATTGGTTATTATTTCATATATAGTCCAGCTTTTCACACAGCTTTGATTATATAAGCTAGCATGATATTTTCATTGTTTACTGCACATAATTGCACAGCTTTGTACATTTTTGTTCGTGAATGAATATACATGCAACTGTATATGAAATTCTTAGGGAATTGTTAGCCTTTGATAGTTTTCTGAACATTTCAAAATGTAACCATCTGTTCAACTCAAGTGATCTGATCATTTAATAAATGTATTTAGTAAAAATGCATTTCTAAAGTGGATGTGGATGTGTGTTCTTTTGTCAAGGAAGAAGGTTCCGGGTCAATGCAAAAGAACTGTTTTTTTCATGGCTTGACAGGAAACTGAAGTGGGATAATGTTGCACAAAACAGTAAGGTTCACCTTAAGTTCCTTCCTGCCTTTCTTGAGTGTTGTGTCCATAAGTTAGGTCACCATGTTCTGAAAATATTACTGTTTATTAATAGCATAGCTTTAAGATGCTGTTTAGAGACCGTCCACAGTAGTAGAACTTGAATGTGTCACATTTTCGTTGTCCTGCAGATGGCAATATTCTCTTTTTTCTAAATGAAAGACGTAAAAAGGGAGACTATATATCAAAAGACATTTCAAGACGTTGGATTAAGTTGCCGATCGGTGAATATGCTTTTTTCCGAGGGGCATATTACAAACATTCGTAAACTATACATGAAGTAATTGTAAGTCCATCTTTAGATTGCAGGAATTATAACAACTTTATTGTGACCCACATAATAATAATAAGAAGAATCATAACAATAATTAAGCCAGATTTCCAATTACTGCTTGTATTATTGTGGAGCAGAAAGAAAAGTAATTCATTGATGAGCAGACGGCGCATGCGCTGAACATTGTACGCACACGCGGGGGCACGCAGCAAGTCATTAAACGCTGGTAGAAGCGGAGCAAAGAACACCGCTCAAATTTTCAAGCAGGACAAACTTTACCTCTGCGCTAGATTAAACTACTACTAAGAAGTGTTGATACACAAAGAGAGGTAAGAAACACCGATAACTGCGGTCAGTTACTCTTAATATCGATTTGAAAGTTGCCTATGTACTGTATAGTGACAAGTGACATAGTGATAAGGAATATATTTCTTTTGACTGTGTTACGTCTCATGTGGTAACTGCCTGAAAGGTAAATACAGTGCTATCAGCATGCCGGTAAAAAGTATTGATATACTGCCATGTGATAAGGTTTTGGGAATTAAAATATATTTTCGTCCCAAAACGACGCTATGTGAGCTTGTTAAGAGGTTAATTTAGCCGGTCAGGTGTTGATCTGCTGTACTGCCGGGCGACTAACGTAACATCTGTTGTATTTTTAAACCGTAAAAGACGAAATCATTTGTAAACGATAGATAATTAGTTGAGCCATAACTTCAAACAAGAACTGTGAGAAAACTACTTGATTACAAGGAATACCAGTTTATATTCTTTTAGAAGAGACCTTTGGTTTTATTAACAATGCAATGATAACTTATAATATTTATACCACTTTGTCAACTTTCCTCAAATACAGCGTTTATTTATTTAATTTCTTTTCCAATTCAGTCCCATTTTTCTGATTTGGGTTTGTATGACCTATAAAACAACTTACTTTTGCAATAAAAAAAAGTTTACACAAAGACAGTTTACAAGCACTTGTATTGACAAGTACAGAAGTTATAAGACAGGATGGTGAAAAGTAGTAGTATCTTAGTATTTTGTATATATCCAAAATATACACTGTGTAGCATGTGAAGGCTCACATTTTGATGTAATTTGTAGTTAAAAGTATCATGATGTGAGCTTCCACCTCTCTGGTGTGGAATGCAGGTAGCATGCTGGAACATGTTCTTATTACAGGGGTATTTTTGATTTGAGCAACTACAAATAAATGCAATTATTTTCAAGGTGTCTCTGGATTTGTTTGTGCAACACAGAGAGGATATTCACTGAAGTTGTGTGCCTGTTTACATGTTAATCAAGAAGTAATCACCGTCAATGAAGAATCTGGGCATGGCTGTGTTCAAGCAACAGAAAGTAGAGGATTTTTATGAAATTGGTGAGGAGCTTGGAAGGTAAGTTACATGATCATTGATTCTGCGCACATGTGAGGTGTAGTTTGTGGTCAAGAACATCAAGTAGTGCTTGTCTTATGGACTGTCTTATGGACTGCCACCATGCTGCTAGATAAACCTGGTTAATAAATGAAGAAAATGACTGCAGTAGGATTTCAGCCATAACTGGAATAATACCTTGGTCTTGGTTGTTTGTTCAAACATGCTTTGATTGCTTGTGTTTCTGAAGTGGACTTTATGCTAGATTGAAGTGCGTTGTTAGCTCAGTGTACTTTCAACAGAATGTCCATATAAAGAGATAAATGTTCGTGTGATATCCAGTTTATGAGAAAATAGTTAATCATGCATTAATCACGCAACTGGCTTGTTTAGTTTTAGCAGAACACAAATAGCAAAAGGTGGATCAAAGGGCAAGGCAGTACTTCCATCATTCAACATAAGGATAGCAACTGTGAAAGCATTACAGCATCTTTACAGCAGTAGCCAGTTATAAATCCATCAAGAAAGGAAAAGGAGTTAAAGTGCTGAATTGCTTGTTAGCTTCCAGGAAAGGTGTTGCCTTACGCCCAGGTGATTATCTGTTCTTCCTGACTTTTGAATGAAGAGTCACAAAAAGGTGGCTTTGGTACAATAGTTGGGTCATCTATAATTTGAACGGACTGTAATCTCAATATGAATAGTGAAAAATGTAAGAAGAAATGCAGTATATTTCCATTATCTAAAATAATGGAAATAAATGGTTGTTTTAGCTGAGGTGACATGCCCTGTGGATACCAACTGGATGTCTGTTATTGTGAACACATAAGTAGAGCCACCATCTGGCTAACTCTTTGTTTCCTGCTGAATGTTCCCTCCCTTAATTTACATCATGAACAGACTGCACCAAAATGATGATCATTATTAACTAGAAGCAATAGCTAATGAAAGTGTAACCATTTATCAATAGACTCAGGCCAGGCGATTATTCACCCCTATTTAGTACATACAGTAGTTAGTAGTAACTTTGGTCATTGTAGATTTAGAGATTATTCTCAGTATAATGCATGGAATGAATAAATAATAAATGTTCGAATGAGAATCTTGCACGTATTTTTTACAAACAAAATATTTCACTGATATTTTAAAGGGAGTGTAATTATCCTATATTGGAAGCTGTGACTGTAATGTTCATATAAGGTGATGCTATACAGCTACCCACCACTTCCTTAGGAACCCCTACCTGGCTATTACGGTTCGGCTACCATACCTTACATAACATACACATTTTAGGATCGTACAATTTATACTGGGTAGTTCCTTCATTTGCTCCCAAAACAGTCTCAGTTGTGGCAAGACGTTGGAAGTATTCCTTTGAGATTCTACCCCATGTTGACATGATGGGAACATGAAGTCTTTGCAGGTTTTCTAAAGGTGAATTTTCATGCTGCAAATCTTCTGTTCTACCACATCCCAAATGTGCTCTACTGGATTCAGATCCAGTGACTGGGAAGGCCACTAGAGAACATTTCATTAGTTGTCATGTTTGTGAAACCTGTTTCAGATTACGTTTGTTGTATGGCATTTATCATGCTGGGAATAGATGAGACATTTTGGCACAATTTTATAAGCAACAATTCTTAAATTTGCTGTGGCATTCAGGCAATGATTGATTTGTATTAACAAGCCAAAAGCTTACTAAGAAAATATTACATTATACCACCTCGCCTAGCTTGAACTGTTGATACAAGGCAGGTCAGGTCTATGGATTCATACTGTTAGAACTAAAATCTGACTCTACTATTTTTCTCGCTTAACAGAAAAAGCAAGACTTGTCAGACAAGGCTATGTTTTACCAGTCATTAACCAGCTTTGGTGAACTTGTGCCCATTGCAGCCTCAGCTTTCTGTTCATGGCTGTTAGAAATGGAACTTGTCCTCTAGTGTGTTCATGGAATTTAACATAGTCATCTGCTGTTGTAGCCTGTCCTCCTCAAGTTTTGACTGGAACTCCAGACTTCCTGTAAGATATTAAGGCTTCCAGTGTCACATTCGTTGTGTCTAATTCCTCTATTTGGGAATAATATGTATTACAAAGTAGCTGGATATACTATTTTCCTTTTGTTACAGTGTTTGCAGAGTCCTATGTTGTGCCTTTTAATCAGACACTGTGAGTGATTTAATATGGTGTGCGCTATCTTTGTTCATGTTAAAATATTTAATTCAGTTCTATCCCATATAATCCAAGGATACTTTCGGTCGCACTGACACAAATTCATTTATTAATTTTCTTACCCACGATTCCTGAACAGGGTCATTTAAAGGGCCTACAGGACCTAGCCGGTGGCATATGGTGCAAGGCACAAGCATTCCTAGACAATCCATCGTAGAGCACACACGCTTAGTTATACATACACACACTCACACACAAGGGGCATTTTTGGAACACCACTTAGTCTAGCACATATCTCTGGACTGTGGGAGGACACACAGACGCACAAAGGACCCAGACTGCTTGAGCTTTCTTGCTATGAAACTATGGTACTACCTTCTGAGCTATGGTGCCCTTTAACACAATACCCAAACACACACAAAAATCACTTCACATACTTGCCTGTAAATCCACATCACTCTACTGTACGAGTGCCTGAGACAGTCTGCATATAGAGAAGATGAGTTGTGAGTTTATCTATAGGCTTTGAACTATTCTGGAGAGAGTGAAGATCTGAAACTGAAGTTTGTCTTTGGTTAGTGATAGCCCATTTTCTCCCAGCAATGACTGAGACTGGGAAATACATGGCTCACCGCCATCTTTAAACATTTTATAAGATTATTTGATCAAGCAGTGTAGGTACCAGTTATAGCAATAGAGCAGAAGTTTTAAGCATGTTATACATTTCAGCTGGATGGGCTGACTGGATGTTGGAACTAATTTTGTGCTCATACATCTCTGTAGTGAAAGAGGAAACAGTGTGAATGTGGTTTTACACAACTACAATCTGTAGCCCAGCTGCAGCTTGAGAAGTGTTATCTGTCACAGCACAAAATGCACGCATTAAGTATATAAACTTGAGAAATGAGAGAATAGGAGTGAAACAAGTAAACAGTAACATTTATCACCCCAGGCAGTCCCCCATGGCAAACATGTTGCTTGTGCATTCCATGTGGGTGTGGATTGGTGGTCATGCATCATATAGTCATGTAGTGTATAAGAAGAGTGAGACTTTAACACATCTCTTCCATGATGGTGAAGATTGTCAACAACCATCACTGAGATGTAAATAAGTCTACACCTACACAACATTAACTAACCTGGCCAGCACAACTGTGTCATCATCTCAAAGGTTAGGAAAACCTTTTCAAACCTGCCTAAATGAAATATTAGTTAGTCTGGTTAACCTCAAACCTACACAAGTGAATATAAGTGAATGCCAAGCTGTTATAAGTAGCCATTCCACTGTGGCATTTGCTGTAAATGTCATACAACCTCAGTTCCAATGAAGTAGGATGTTGTGTAAAACAAATAAAAACAGAATACAACTTGCATGTCCTCTTCAACCCTTTTCAATTGAATAGATTACAAAGACAAGATTTTCAATGTTCAAATGGATCAACTTTATTGTTTTTTGCAAATATTTTGCAAAAATTCTGTTTTGAATTTGATGCTTGAAACATGTTCCAAAGAAGCTGGGACGGGGGCATGTTTACCACTGTGTTACATCATCTTTCCTTTTAAAAACACTCAGTAAGCTTTTGGGAACTGAGGACATTAGTTGTTAAAGCTTTGTATGTTGGAATTCTTTCCTATTTTGGCTTGATGTACAACTTCAGTTGCTCAAGCCCGGGATCTCCGTTGTCGTATTTTGCACTTCATAATGCAGGCAGACCAGTCTTGTACCAGATGAGCTTGGGCCCAGAGAAGCTGGCGGTGTTTCTGGGTGTTGTTGTTACATGGCTTTTGTATTGCATGGTAGACTTTTAACTTGTACTTGTAGATGGAAAGATGAACTGTATTCACTGACAATTGTTTTCTGAATTGTTCCTGAACCCATGTGTTAATACCCGTTACTATGATGTCAGTTTTTAATACAGTACCGCCTGAGGGATCGAAGGACATGGGCATTCAGTGTGGGTTTTTGACCTTGCTGCTTACTTGTAGCGATTTCTCGAGATTATCTGAATCTTTGGATGATTGCATTTGTACAATTAAAAATGTTGTCCTTAAACTTTTGGACTTTATGGTCATGCAGTTGTTCACAAAGTGGTGAACCTCGCCCCATCCTTGCTTGGGAACTACTGAGAAAGTTCATTCATTTGATCATTATATATCTTGTCGTTGTAGTGTATTCAGTTGAATTTGGGTTGAAAAGGATTTGCAATTTCATCATTCTGTTTTTATTTATGTTTTACACAATGTCCCAACTTCTTTGGAATTAGCGTTGTAAATGCATGAAGCTTGGTGACTTTGTCCGTGATCATTTATCATTTGTTCACTATATTGTGTTATGCATTGTCTTTGCTTATGTTTGCAGAACCTCGTTCATAAGAAACATGCATCCCATGACTTATCTTTTTAACAGAACACATTTGAGGTTAGCAGGAAGTGCAGAGTGTGTGTATATATATGTGTATATATATGTATATGTATATGTATATGTATGTATATGTGTATATATATATATATATATATATATATGTATATGTATATGTATATGTGTGTGTGTGTGTGTGTGTGTGTGTGTGTGTGTGTGTGTGTGTGTGTGTGTGTGTACACACAGAAGTAAAGGATATATACATCCGCGCACACACGAGTAATGTCAAAATTTAAGATTTCACAAATGCATGGTTCAGAGGTAATGTAAAAGACATGGCTGTTACTCTCAAATAGAGGCAGAACTTTTCTCAACTTAGTGCTGTTGGTTTGATCAAGGGAAGTTTTGTCATATCGGTGTCCAACTGTTCTTGCCCAAGGTTTGTGAGAGGCTGTTGTCATAAATGGACACACTGTTCTATTTAGGACATGCATTGGTCTTGTCAACATCATGATGACTAATAACTACAGCATTCTTTTTCTAAAATTATTTTACTAAGTATGCATTTAAAGTTTTTGATGAGAAAGTATATGGTAGTGTACATGGAAAGTATATGTCTTACTTTTGCTACATACATTTTCAGTATGCAAATAATATCAAGGATATTGATTGACTCTCTGCAATCAAGTAATGTCACATATAGCAGTCTATTTCAGCAAAACTTTTGTCCTTTTTTCCATGCATGTGAGTGTCAGGGTCCTGTCAGTCAAAAGCAAACCGGGTTAAAAAATGTCAAATCCAATACTTTTGGTAGGTGTTTCTCTGCCATACCTTCTATTAACAGGTTCATGAATACAGAAACTGTGTTTACTAATAGCTATTTTACTAGGTAAAAAAACTACATAACTACATGTTTAAATGATTTCATTTATATATATATATATGTGTATGTATGTATGTATGTATGTATGTATGTATGTATGTGTATATATATATATGTATGTATGTATGTATGATGTCTGTAATGTATGACTGTGGGATGACTGAGGGATAATGATATTTGTGTGCTTTTTTTTTTCCTTGGGAGGAGTAGTGTCTCAACAGTTTTTTTTGGTGTTGTTTTTTTTTTTTACATAGCTGTACATATTTTTTCATGTCAAAGTATGACAGAGTTGCTTGGCATTTCCAGGTTTAGCCACAACCTATACCGTGTCTATATAACAGTCTCTCTTCTGCCCCCAGCCCCCAACCAACAACATGTGAAGGAGGACCTTGACCACATATTGTGTGTGCCACATATTGATTGTGGGATTTTGTTTTGCCTAGAGTGTGAGGTTACAATTTCATATCAGTTTCAAATATTAGTATGGCACCAATCAGTCAAGTGCACAGGCTTGGTATGGTAAATAAGCAGCAGCTGTTAGGAGTGGAGAGTCCATTTACAGCAGCAGAGGGACTTAACACAAAGTGATCTGGAATGTTTGCTATGGTGCTCTTTTATTCTTCAGTCTCCGTCTGCATTCATCGCCACAAAATACTTTGAGGTCCTAGTGTCCCATTGTGAGCGGGAAGGGTCAATATCTGGGTATATGTTTGTTGCCATATCTGACAGCTGAAAATGCGCGTTATCAAAAGTCTATACAAAAATTTTCGTGTTCATGAAATTATGACTACTTAATTCAGATTATATACTATGTAAAACCTGTCCATTTGGAATGTGTTTGAGAGTGCCATGCTAATACAATTCAGATGTTTAATTCATATTATTCATCTGTCTGCTGAAATACAGGAAGGTGATTATAGAGTGGGCAGTGGTTGGGTTAAACCTAACACATTTGCCCTGTCATATATTGTGCCCAAATATAGTAATAAAGAAATAGCAGTACTTTTTCTAATAAGAATTGACATAGAAGTAAAAGTTTGTACTTTGGAAAATTATTTAATATGCAAGCAATACACTGCACGCACAATTATTACACAAGTCTAATGAGGATTATTTTTATTAATCACCAACTACATTGCTCTCGATTCAGACAGATGTGCTGTTTTCTTTCACTGTAAATCTCCCATTTAAGAATTGCCCACAAGTTCTCGTTTGGGTTCAGGTCAAATAAAGAAGGAGACCATGTCATAAGTTTATCATCCTTAATGTCTTTACTGGCTAACCATGCAGAGGTGTACTTGGATGCATGTAATGGAGCATTGTCCTGCATAAAAATAATTGTCATTTTGAAAGATGCAGACTTCTTCCTGTACCACTGCTTAAAGAACGTGTCTATTATGTCTATCATCAACTAAAAAAGGTCCAACCAGCTCATATTTAATAATACCAGCCCATACCAGTACCCCACCTCCACTGTGCTGGCGTCTGGCGTGGAGCTCTGTGCCTGTTACTGATTCAGCCACGGGCCCATCCATCTGGTCTGTCACTCTCATTTTATCAGTCCATAAAACCTTTGAAAAATCTGTCTTCAGATATTTCTTGGACCGGTCTAGACGCTTCAGCTTATGTGTCTTGCTCAGTGGTGGTCGTGTTTTAGCCTTCCTTATCTTGGTCATGTCTCTGAGCACCGAACATCTTGTAATTCTTGGTGCTCCAGGTAGGTTGTAGTTCTAGAATACGACAGAACTGTAAGATAATGGGTTCCTGGTAGCTTCACGCTTGATTCTTCTCAAATCCTTGGCAGTTAATTTACGTCTTTTTTTCTCAACACTTTTCTTGCGACCCTGTTGACTATTTGCAACAAAACATTTAATGGTTCTGTGATCACGCCCCAATATCATAGCAAGGTGAAAAGTGCTGCATCCCTCTGAGAGACTTGTGATCATTTTGACTTTTCAGAATCAGTTAAATCTTTTTTAGCCTAAAGGAAAAAATATGCCTAATAATTGTGCAAACCTTAATATAGGGTGTTGACCTCCTTAGGTCACACCCTCCCTCTTTACACCGATACACATCACCATCCATTAAGCATTCAAGTTTATAAGGCTTGGATTTATAAAATAGGCCTAAAAATGATATTAAAAAGTGTTTTGTCTGTCCAACTTAATTTAATTTGTTAATAAGCATCCATTCATACATTTCAGGCTTACAACACATTAACAAATTTGGATGGTAAAGCATTTAACACTTTGTGCTGTTGCTAATCCTTTAACATTAAAAGATGTTTTCTTTTGATATCCCCAGAGGATATCAAGTGATTCAGTGTTTCAGGTGTTATTTTATCATATTCTTTATTCAAACATGTCTTAAGATGTGCAACAGTATGGAGTTACATTTCTAATTTCCAAATTCCACACATTCTTTTTTTAGATTTTTTTTCAGGAGTGCAGGCAGGTCAGTCCAGTACCCATACCCTCTTATTCCACAGCCATGCCTTTGTAATGTGTGCAGCATGTGATTTTGCACTGTCTTGTTGAAAATGGACATCCCTGGAAATGATGGCTCCTTGAAGGCAACTCCAAAATCTCAAAGTTACATTTCTGCATTAATGCTGCCATCACAGACGTGTAAATGACTTTTGCCCTAGGTGCAGGAATTTACATTTATTAACAAAAGTTGTTAAGAAGTTGACCTGACAAAACATGAAATATCTACGACTCTTATTGTTTGCAATGAAATAAAGGTCAAAACAAAATACTTTTTGCTTTAAAACACCATTTTTACATGCATTTTCTCACAGGTTCTGCTGTGTTCAAAGCCAGTGAGCATAATACATGTCAGAAGAAACATCCAGTATGCCATTTTTTCAGAATGATGGATTTGTGAGACTATCTCAGCATGACAGGACAGGAAGCTCCATCCCACTTCCACTTGGTCTCTATCAGGGCCTTTCTGTCTCTCCACCTCCAGCCTATCTGCATTCCAGAGCTGACCATCTGGAGCGAGCTATGATGATACTGTCTTAATGGATCAAACTGATTGAATAAGGTGTTTATTAGTCAACTGGAGGATCAGAGAGAAGCTTAAATAATAAATAATAAAAACTATTATATAGTTTTCAATTATATATTCCACATAGAGTTTTGTGGTGATACAGCCTGGTAAAACAACTGGTGTTAACTCTTGACACCGATATTTCCTACACCTCTTCCCAAAGTTTACTTTTAATAATTTATTTCTGCACTGCAATGGATATGGCATAGCTGTGAGCACAGACACTTAACAGGAAGAGATGCCAGAGACAGTTATGTTGAATACAAGGAAGCTATGTTCAAACTGTATAAGAATAGAGTAGGAAGCAAGCGCTTGACGCAGTCATAGCACTAGTAGGAGAAAGGCATTTCTTTACTCCTCTTCTGCATGAGAGTGGGTACATCCAACTCAATATCTCGTATAATGCTGGCCAGATGAATGATTTCGTCTCAGACTCTTGCTGTATGGGGATTTTTTTACTTTCCAGTAGTAGTTGTAAAACTGACTGGATAAATCATAGGCTGGCAGTGAAATACATATTGTCTGTATAACTAGACTTAATTTGTGCTTTCTTACAAAATAATTAATAAGAATTCTGAAACCACTAATGAAAATGCTTCTGCTTTGCATTTTCTCTATTTTAATACAATGTTTTTCATTACAAATGATAACTCTTAGGCACCTCCTTTCCCACAACCTGACTAGAAATAAGAGATTAATTAATTAATTAATTAATTAATTACTTAATTCATGCTTTTATTACATATTCTACTTCAAATTGTTATTCTGATTGTAAGATATGTAATGATATGTCGGCAATTGTCTCTAATTCAATACAAAGTAGAAGCATTTGAGCTACAGGTTTCAAACTTTTGGTTCCCCCATATACACAGCTCACAAAAATGAGTGGATATTTCAGAATGAATACGATGTAATTAAAACATAGTATTTGATACCGATCTTGATATTGATCTTTTTTTTATTAACCAAGAACATCAGAAAAGCAAAGAAATATGTCAAACATGTCAAAGAAAGTTGTTCTATAATGCAAATGAAATGCAAAAACGTTTTTACCCGGTGAAAATGTGCAATATGAAAGGCTAAAAGTGCTGGAGTATCTGAACGTTACCTGATCTTGAAAGAGCACATCCTGCAATTTCCCAGCCCTTGCAATGCCTCTGCAAAAGGATCTGAATGCGTAGCTTGAAGAGCTATAGGACGTCTTGAATCTGGTCAAACACAGACAACAATGGCAACAGCATCCACATCCCAAAGCATGATTATCCGACGAAGAAGACTAGTGCAGGTTCACCCATCTGTGGGTGTCAACAGCAAGAGATGGCCGCAACTTGACAATACCTTACCATGTTAAGAACGTGTCATATGGTGAGTCGGAGTCTTGAGATTTATTCGCTGTAAGAAGGAATGAAAATGGCTTCAAGCTGAGAAAGTTGTATGAGGATGTACAAGGAAGCACCAGTATGTCGAAAATCAATTGGGATGCTCATTTTACATTTCCAATGAACGTATTCATAATTACATTTTAACAGCTAAAATAAATACAATCTAATTTTATTGTAAATAGCAACATCCATTGAATTCTATTCCCAGTTAAAAATCTGCACCAGCTAATGGAGCTAATGAATTAAATTCCAACTAAAATTCTATACTGATTAACCCAAATTAAGTAGAGAAGACATTTTAACGTGTAATATTTCGTGTTAGTGTTGTTCATGTTAATCACCTCCGTTGCAGGCTGCTTTGACTGGGGTTGCAGTGAAAATATCTGGGGGTACCTTCTGAAGGTCCACTGGGGAGGTGTAGTTTGCTGTTGTGGGTGTACTAAATGTGGCTAGTGGGGAGTAGGGCAGAAATCTTGAGGGTGGGGAATTATAACTCTGCACCCCTCTATATCTGGTTATGGTTGTGTTGCAATGATGAAATACTGTAATTATAATGTTGCAATCATACTAGTGTTAGAAACATGAACATGTTGTTTGTAACCAGTTGTCGTCCTGTCTTTCAGTGGCCAGTTTGCTATTGTGAAACGGTGTAAAGAGAAAAGTACAGGTGTGGAATATGCAGCAAAGTTTATAAAGAAGCGGCAAAGTAAAGCAAGCAGGAGAGGAGTGCGGCGTGAGGAAATTGAGAGAGAGGTGAACATTCTCCAGCAGCTTCAGCACCCCAACATCATCTCACTTCACGATGTCTATGAGAACCGTACCGACGTGGTGCTCATTCTGGAACTGTGAGTGACACTTGCACACAAGACATTGGGCACTTTAACTTAAAGCAGTCTCATCTGACTACCGCTGCCAGGGTTAGAGGTCACATGCAACATTTGTAAGAGGTTTGCTGGTATGTTTATATATTTTATTAAATGCCTGTGATTATGTTTCTGCATTTAAATAAGGTGCATGGCTGAAACTGAATTGTACAGTAGTTCTCCGGTATTCCAGCCAGGTACCACATGGGCTTGTTCTTACTCTGTGTGCACGGAAAAATTGACACATAATTAGGACTAATTCTTGTCATAGCCAGTCAGCTACACACATATTTAAATTGAAAGCATTTATGTGGAGCCCCAAATGAGATAGAAAACACAGTGCATTTAAGTACAATTCCATTTAAGAGTGCAAACTTTAACTGTGCAAAAATAAGTCATTTTTAAACAGGTGCTGTAGCAGAGAAAGTAGATTTCTTTGAAACATATATAATTGCCTGAGAGTGTGTTAGATAGTGATGCTGAGTAAGTTCAAACCCCAAAGAGTTCAGTTTCATATTATTACCTTCTTATGATTAGATTACATAAATACATCTTAGTACCCCTCATTTTTTACAGTATATTATAATATTTATGTTCCCAGAGTGTCTGGAGGAGAGCTGTTTGACTTTCTGGCCCAGAAAGAATCCCTGAGTGAGGAGGAAGCCACTGAGTTTATTAAACAGATTCTTGATGGAGTCCAGTATCTTCACTCCAAAAGAGTTGCACATTTTGATTTGAAGGTACTTATTACAATCACCCTTTCATTACAACGAAAATTAGGCCTGTTCTTACAACGGGGTCTAGCAGCACATGTCTTATTTTTCACAGTTTCATGTTTCACACTTTACATATTGCTTTGCAATGCTGTACAATGTAATGTACAAAGTGTTACCCATACACACGTTGGTTATGAAAGTATTGTAAAATGATGCGACGAATGAGTGTTTCAAACTTGTACTCGTACTACTTGTAGCTCCTGCGCCTACTTTTACCTGCGCCTTTTTCTTGAAGTGATTTATGCATAGCTTATTTATAAATGCCTGATTATGGGACTACAGTAGCCTAGCGGTTAAGATACTGGACTGTGGACCTGATGGTCCAGGGTTCAAATCCAACCTCTGCCAAGCTGTCACAGTTGGGTCCTAAAGCAGTCTTTAACTCACTGTTGCTTGAATTGTAAGACTGTATCGGTATAAGTAATGTATAAGTCGCTCTGGATAAGGGCGTCTGCTAAATGCCATAAATGTAAATTATTTGTAGGACCACCTGTCTGTTAAAACAAAGTTTAATTCGCATCACTAGTTATTTAATAACATCACCTTTTTCACCAAAAAGTTTTATTCACAAATAAGATTAGTACTTGTATATCATTAATTAAGTAGGTGTAGTAATTGTACTAGGTGTTGGTCTGGTCAGTTTGCAAATGAGTCCTTGGACCTTTGCGTATTTTACACTCAATTCATACCTGGTGAATACGTTACATTTCTAAATAAAAATTGATGTTTGCAAATAGGTTTATGCACATGCCATAGCTTATGTAGATTCTTAGCATAACATATTGAATTATGCATGCGGAGATGGAAGGAACAGGAAATTGAGCTGTTGCTATGGTTTCAGACAATGACTTTGTTGACCTTTTTAGAGGATTTGTTCTGCTTTGCACTTAGTTGCATAGCAACACCTGTATCTTTGGAAACTAGCAGAGATCCTGCATTGTGTACAATACCTGTGTTTGGGTCTATTTAAACAATTTACCATAGGGTAGTTTACAAATTGTAGAGATATTATTCCCATTAGCTTTATTCCAATGAAAGTATGCCGTATATAAGACTATATAGTACAGTAATACCTTTTTTTATTGGAATTATAGTGTTAAAGTGGTCGCACAATCACTATTTCATTTAAACTGTATTACACGATAGGCAACAGAACTGTTGAGGATATTAAACAATTTTGGACAATCTGAATTTTGCTCATCACTGTGTGGCAGCAGGTTTCAATCCTAGCGGGTACCAATTATCAGAAAATAACACAATTATCAAAAGATAAATTTAATTCTGCATTGTTCTTTATTTTCGTTTTTTAGGTCTCGTTGTTGGTAGTTATATCATGCACATTTGACATATAGTGAAAACAGGTCTCATGTACATGCTCTCAGTGTGTCTTATTCTTTGTGTTTCTTGTCTACAGTATGTTTAAATGACAATGCAAAAATACATTGCAAACATGAATCAGTCATCACCTGATTCTGTTTCGATTCATTTTGGGTGCACACTTCAAGGTTATTAAGCACACACGATTGGGGAAGCTTTTCAGTTGTTTTTTTTATTATTTTTTCAAAATGTTCTGTTATTGTGCATTTGTTGTTACACTTTGTAACTACACCTGTGACATGGCTTTAATATTTCATGTTGAATTTCAGCCAGAGAATATTATGCTGCTAGACAAAAACGCCCCACTGCCACGGATCAAAATTATTGACTTTGGCTTAGCACATCAAATTGAAGCTGGTGTTGAGTTTAAAAACATTTTTGGGACACCGGAATTTGTGGGTAAGTCATAAGTCACAGCCTAATCTGTACTATACATACATTTACATTGAATCATGTTCGTGTTATTTGAATAGAATCATTACAGTGTCTGCATCTATACCATTTTAGTCACCATGCATTGCTGTATCATGAAATATCTTTATAGTGACTGCCTATTTTCAGCTCCGGAGATTGTCAACTATGAGCCCCTGGGATTAGCAGCAGACATGTGGTATGTGCTCTGAATTGGTTGGCACTATACATTTCATATGATTAGGGCATCATTAAAGAATGCTTTCTCCTTGTTCCATTTTCTAACACAGGAGTATTGGAGTTATCACATACATTCTGTAAGTATGAACTGTTTTATTTTATTATTATTTCTATAGGAAAACATGAAATAAATATACATGTATTATTAAATTGAAGGGTACTTACATTACATTACATATCATCATTTATTTACGCTCTTTGTATTAGTTTTTTTTTTTTTTACTAGGTTTAATTAGATTACATATTAATTTGTCTATTGTGTGTAGCAAATGCAAAGCTGTTCTCTTGAGAACATTTAGTTTGGTTTGAAACATCAAAATTAAATGTGTGCTATTATGAGTTTTACTGATACATGTGAATTGACAGCCTGGGCTCAAACACCCCCCCCTCCCCCCATACTTTCTTAGATTGAGTGGTGCCTCTCCATTTCTGGGCGAGTCTAAACAGGAGACTCTGGCAAACATTTCTGCTATGAGCTACGAGTTTGATGAGGAATTCTTCGGCAACACCAGCGAGCTAGCAAAAAGCTTTATTAGACAGCTTCTCACAAAAGACACAAGGTGAGAGGTTAAGTAAAAGCAGGATAATAGAACACAAGGTCATCAAGGTTGTACTAAACCATTAATCACAAATTCAAAACTTTCCAATATTACTATGAACGTTCAGCGTTGGTCCACATTTCAAGAACAAGCTCATACATGTCCGTATTACAGCACAAACACAGATGAATTATCTTTAAAAATGCCCACAGCTAGTGATAGTTGTTAGAACGTGCAGACAGTGCTCACTGTATAGGAACTTTCTTTCTATAACTGTACTGATCATATTATTTTCTTTTCATTTTTCTACAGAAAAAGACTCACAATAGAACGTGCACTTAATCACCCATGGATAAAGGTAACATGCTGGATGACTGTGCATGTGATAGAATGTTCTTTGTCAATGTTGCATTTTATAAAGAGGAAATTGTATCAGACCTGTGTAGCAACTGCTAATGGACCTTAACCTCCATATTTATATATATTACATAACATTAACAGGTACGCATGTCACATAACACCTCAGTGTGTACATCACTGTTGTTTTGTGCACTGGAGTATACATTTGTGTACTACTAAGTGTATTTACATGTAGATTATTTTTTGTTCTCATATGATATTTGGTTACAGTCAAGCTGCTAGCCAGATGTACCCCATTCCTAGAAATGGGTCATATAACAAATATTACAATAACAGGAGCCCTATATTTATTCCATCTTAAAAAATCACTGGTCTACAATTTTCTTTAAATTCTGGTTCAAAAATACAATTTCTTAATAATTTTGATTGCTGAATTCTAAATAACAAGGAAAACTGTCTTTTGGCTATAGTTTCCATGCAATCAAGAGTTTGTATTTTACTGTTACATGAATTATTAATTAATCATAACATATAGTTATTGCTTCTAAAATACAAAACTGCACGTGTATTGTTCACCAAATGATTCAGAGAAAGCTCAAATATATTTAAATGTACATTATTGAATCAATTCACATGACTAAGCACAGTAATTAACTGAATGCCCTGCAAGAAAGGATTTTTTAAGGACATGTTAAAACCAAGTTCTTTATATGCCTGAAGGAGATATTCCACCAACTCTTTAAACTTGTCTGCCTTGGTGTTTTCAACTGGAATGTTGCCCACGCAGCGAACGCTGAAACTCTTGATCAGCACACGAATCTGAGGAACAATTCTTATATAGAGTTGTGTGATGCAAGTTTAATTAGGATTGTATCATATAGCTTTCATTGGTCATTCAGATATAATGCAATATTGATGCCTACAGTTGGATCAGAGGCTGTATCAAAGAAATGTCTTAGCACCACCATATGAAATTAGAGGCAATTTCAAAATGTAAACCTTATTTTAATTTTCAGAACCTCAAAATTAGTTTCAGCCTGTTCGTTACATGTTTGTACCAAGGTGCAGGTAGAAGCAAAATGTCATCCAGAGTCACCATCCATGTCACTGTTACACTGATTCATGCTACTTTTATTCATAAATGTATTTAACTCAATGCACAACTTTAGAGGTTTGGATATTGTGGAGGGAAATTAAAAGACACCCGTACAGTTTTTTTATAGTTTGTATTTGAAAGTGTGTTATTTTAATTTAATTCAGTTTAATTTTTTTTAATTTACATTTAAACTTTAAGTGCATCAGTGAATTCATCTAGAGCACAAATACAGATTTTGCCAAAACAATCAAATAAAATAATTCTAGATCTTTATATGTGCCAATCTGTGTTTAACCACCAGTGTCCTGCATGTGTATTTTTAAAAATTGGAAAGGTTTGGTAAACACTTACTAATGTCATGGACTTATGAAAGAGATAACTTCATTGTGGTCTGACTAGAACCATGTAACACCATGACACTAAAACCTGACCACACTGACACCCAGGTTGCTGTGAATGTGCTTGAAAAAGCTGCCCAGTTCAAACACTCATTTAGTCTCCCTTTGGTTCTTATGTCTGAAGTCCCATGAGCTTTTGGATGACACCAGCTCATCCCCAAGGCAAACTGGAACACGACAGTTGAAGACCAAACGCTTGAAGGAGTACACTATCCACTCTCACTACAGCATTCCACCTAACAACTCCTATATCAATTTTGAGCGCTTTTGCCAGTTGTTGGAGGACATTTCCCTTATAGATACCAGCCTAGAGGATGTTGCCAAAAAACGGGAGTGTGTTCAGGAAGATATTGAAGCTCTACTGTCCATTTATAATGAGAAGGAGGCCTGGTACAGAGAAGAAAGTGCGAGTGTTTGTCGAGACCTCTCACAGCTACGTTATGAGTTTCGTAAGGTTGAATCCCTGAGGAGGGACCTTCAAGAGGACATAAAAACTACAGAGGCCAGCCTAGACAACATCAGTAGTAGTTACCTGGAGAGACAGACTCAGCTGAGGTCTCTTAGAGAGGAACTGAGCAATGAGCTTAATTGGCTTCAGGAAGTGATTGGATCATTACAGGAAGGCATGGACAATGAAGAACGCTGTTCTACTCCAGCCCTTAACAACCAAGTGAATGAGGCTCTCAAGGAATTACTGGGCACCGCATCAGGAGAAGAAATGCACCACAGTGGCCAAATACATGGATCACAGTCTGCTTAACTATATTTTGAGGACATTAGAAGACATTTTAATGTCCATACAATTGTATCTATATCTCTAAGGATCAAATGTACTATATTGGTAAATGCATGCTTACATTGGCTTATTGGCACATATAGTACCTTTTATTCTCAAATTTTTTTTTAAAAGTATACAAGTATTTTTGCATATTACATTTACAGCATTTAGCAGGTGTTCTTACCCAGAGCAACCTACAAGCTATACAATCTTACAATCTTGCAATCCAAGCAATTGTGGGCCAAGGGTCTTGCTCTAGGACCCAACAGTTGTAACTTGGCAGAGATGGCACATAAACCTTGATTAAAATTTAATATATGTGATACATTTCTCACCCCATTGTTAAAATAAGGGATCCACTGATCGTATTTCTTCACAAAGACTTAGTAATTTAGATTTGTTATTGTATTCCTAGAATGTCTTACCAGAGTGACAGAACAGGTCTGCTTATTTCCTCAGCCTGGACATGTTTCGTTCTTTATTGTTTAAAATTCAATTCTCCTGTTACTGTTAAGTCTTGCAAACTTCATACCATCACAATCTATAGCTCTAAAGCTCCACGTGACAATTTCACTGATTAGATTAATTCTCCTCTTAGCACAATTTCAGATGATGGCAATCCTGTTTCTACTTGGTAACCATAGCCTCCTTGCTGATGGCATTATGTTTACCTTATCCATAATGTTAGCTCTTTTGACCTCAGTCAGCATCTTTACCAACTCACAGAGCTGATGATCCTTTGGCCCTCAGAATTTTGATTATTTTTTATAATATTTTTACTGCTAACATCACTTCCACATCCTTTACTGTATTGATTATCAGAAGAAACTTGAAAACATCATCTCATTTTCATTCTCCTCAACTGTCCTATGACATTTTCAGACTTTCTCAACACTTCATGCTAACACCACTGCTGATACTCTTTGGACTCCCTCTGTATTCTAAATTATGTGACAACAAAACCACCTAGTCCTTAGCTAAATAAATTCTGCTGTATCATAGGTCACCCCCTTGGCAACGCAGAGAGAAACTGGAATTTGTAAACCAGCTCTCAAAGATGTGGCTGAGTATTGATCACTGCTTTTGTCCCCTCAACGCAGCCAAACAGCTTTCTTTTACACCAGAATTGTCTCATGCTTCAAAGTTAAAATAAAATGGGTCCTGAAATATTGACATCTCTCTGGATGAAAAAAGCATTTGGATGCTGATGCTGGACCTCTCAATCAATTTAGATGTGAATCTGACTGTGAATCCGGACCTCACAACAAAATTCTTGGTGACATTTTGAGCATGAACCTACATTTTTAAAACCACCTGATCTTGCAGATTTTAGAGCTACTCTACCACATATTGTAACTTCTCATATCCTCGTACAGGCTCTCATCATTTCCAGATTCAACTACTCCAGTGTTTTGCTCCACTGCAGAGCCTTCACAATGCTTCTGTCCACCTGGTTCACAGACTACCAAAAGTTTTCTCCTTTAACACACATGTTCCAAAAGTTGCATGCTTTTCATTGGTCAGAATGTTGTGCTCTATTATAACTTATAATTTATATTATTTGATTGGGAATCAAATGTAATCATGTCTCCATCTGGTATATCCTTCTCTGATGTTAAACCATGCCTGCTATGTATATGTATTTTTGTAAACATTATCCTTTTTTTGGTGATCTTCGTGGAAATACTGATCCCAAGTTACTGCTGGAAACATCGGATTCCATGCTTCAGAGGGAAACGAAAACCCACACATTACAATAATACTGCAGTGGGTTATAGAAGGCAGTAAGCTGCCTAATTTATTTACATGAACTTACATTGGCCTCACAAACTGTTTGTGTGGGTAATATTAAGGCAGTTTTATGTTCATGCACAATCAGAAGAAAATACTGTTGCAAATAAACAGTCATACATATTACAATTTTGAGAATTTAGTTGTTTTGGACAGCATAAGTGCTTGTTTAGTACTGTACAACATTAAACAAATTATGGATTGTGGAAGTGAGACACTTGCAAAGTTCATGTGCAGTTATCTTATTCCATTTCCATATATGACACTTCACGTTCACATCTTAATATAAAAAAGATAGCAGGTACTGCATTAGATTTCCATAATACAAATTAGTATTAGCTGATTGTACACGGAGTGAACTGACTTTCTTTCTTGAGTTTTATATCTTATACCTATTACTTATAAGACGACTTAATGTTGTCATGAGCCATTATTAATATTATTATTAATATTCATTATATTTTATGAACCATTATTATTATTCTATAATCATTATTACTTGTATTTTCAGCACTTATTATTTTTTTTAAGCATTTATAAGATAATTGACTGTATTTTCTACATGAAAAACTAGGCATGATTCAGATTATTCTGTCCTTGTGTGTTTGAAATGTCCAAGGGGTTCATATGAGTATTTGGTTCTCACAATGTCTTCTGTAATATGTTGACTGTGATTCAGTAAGCATATAATGAAATGACCCTACATGCTATGTAATAATGACACCTTTGTTTTGCTGTCTATTTTAGTGATTTGGTTGGGTATTTTTAGCAGCATAGTAACATCACATCTCCAGAAATCCACATTTTAATTTTTAGCCTAAGTACATCTGTTGACAGTTTACATTCTTCCCCCATATTTCCTCCCCATTCCAAAGTCATGTGTTGTCAGTTGATACCTCTAAATTGTCTGTGTGTGTCTGTGTGTCTGTGTGTCTGTGTGTCTGTGTGTCTGTGTGTCTCTGTGTCTGTGTGTCTCTGTGTCTCTGTGTCTCTGTGTCTCTGTGTGCGTGTGTGCGTGTGTGCGGATTTATCTCTTTGCGATCCTGAATTGGATTAAGCGTTAGTCGAATTAATGGAAAAAATTAATATTTGGCCAGTTGTTGATTTAAAGAAGTTTTTTATATTACTGATCTTGTGCATGTTTCTCTAGCCTGTAGACCACAGACAAGCCCTGGTGCGCAGACAGTCTGTGATTAACATAGAGAATTTCAGAAGACAATACATTCGCCGCAGATGGAAGGTACTAAACTGAATTCTTTTCTGTCATATAGTGCTGAACTCTCTAAATTTGCACTTTGATTTGTAACAATGTAACAATTTTAACAATACTAGGACAATATTAACAATAATTTTCATATTTAACATATTTAGCATTAACACAGAAACAAGAAGTTGTAATTTTCTCACCTATATTTAATTTAAAATCGTACAATGAAAATGTATCTAATGTTAATCATTGTAACCCCAATTAAGTAGTGAGCTCTTTGAGACATGACAGTCGTAAACATGCCCACTTTGTTAGAATGTGTTGCAGGCATCTACTTTGGAATCAACTTATATACATATATAGCTAAAAGGAATTTGACAAATTACTATTTTATATCATAGTTTTTTTATTTGTTTTGTTTTGGAAATGTTTTGTTCATAGCCCATTTTTATATATTTAAGACCTTTTTCTACTACACTCTTAATTCTGCTTTTTTACTCTTGTTTACAGTTCTCTTTCAGAATTGTAGCTCTGTGTAATCACTTGACACGTCTGATGAAGAAACCACAAGTATGTTCCTTATCCGTTTAATAGTTCTCATATTTTTGTTCATGAAAAAATGTGCATACATTTCAATTCTGTGTCATACACTGCCACCAGTATGTCTTGAGATTTGCTCTTGACTTTTCCTTTAGGTCAAGGCGTGTTTGTGACCTGTTTACAGTAAATGCTGCTGTCAAGTTTCAACATCTATCACCAATACCCTGACTATCTGTGCTCTGTTAAACAGAACTGTGACAAAAAGCAGACGGAGGACATGTTTGAGAGGGGATTTGAAAGTGACCAAGATGAGGCAGTAATAATAAAGAAACCAAGGACCAGGAAGAGAAGCAGTACTTCCTGAAGCTTCTTCTGATTCTCCAGTGTATCTACAGTAGGCAATATGACATCAATCTCCAAAACACACTGATGTGGAAAAAATCCACTCTGCACTTCTTACAGTTACATATTTTTAAACGAAAGAAGGACTAAGTCAACTTTAATGTACTTTTAATGTAATGGACAGAATAGATGCAATAAGGGAACATGCAGTGATTTCGAAACAGTATGTTTTTAAAGCTGTGTAAGTATTATAGAACTTAATGGTGTTGGGAGTAGTAGTAATACTGCATGAATGCAATGTTACTTGAAACAAGGAAAGCTCTGAATAGGTTACTCTGTATGTGTATTTCAACTTTACGGTTTACTGCTTTGTCTTATTATGTGCCACATTTACCTTTGCTATGTAAAGTCTCTATGAACTGCCAGAATGTGACTTGCCAACATCTTAACTGTTGCATTGTAACTTATTCTATTAGTAAAGTTAATTAGTATTTTAATTATCAAAGGTTTAATTCTGAATGTTTTAAAGCAAATGTTTATATCATGAGTGTGAACTAAACAAGATATCAGTACATGTGATAGTCTTTGTTAGATAAAGCACAATATATATTTTTTATTTATTCAAGTTGATTATTTCTTTTCTTTGGCTTTCAGTTTCTATATTTTAAAGGTATAGGCCAATAAACAAGTGTTGACCCTTCTTTACAGGGTATAAATGTGCTACCTCATATGAACCATTTGAAAACAATAGGCCATATTACACTACTGGAATAAAAGACTGGCAGAGAATTTCGAAAATTAGACTAAAACAAATCGCACATTACACATCAATCAACCAGGTCCACATAGGTGTTATTTGTCAAATTAACATTCACATGAAAGCTTGCCGGTAAGTACTTACTACTGCTGGCCGGGACCACCCAACATGTCTTGTTATGAGATGGCTTCACCCAGTAGTTTGGCCATAAACGATTTGCCCCTTGTTAAAGTCACTCAGGTCTTTACTGCTGTACATTTCTCTCACATCCAACACGGTAACCACGAGAACTGACTGTTCATTTACCATCCAATATATCCCAGAACTTAACATGCTGTTGTAACAGATAATCAATATTATCATTTATTCAGTCTGTTTGTGCTTTTATTGTGTTGGCTGATCGGTGTAGATATGTAGCATACATTTTTAATATCTGTTAATCCTGTCATTAAGTGTCATTATTAGGGGCATATTACATGTGCCTTTTAAAGTCTCTTTGCATTACTGTGTTTTTCTGAGTGTGAATTGCTATACAATGGTAAAGGAAGTGTTAGGCTGTCTGTTCAGTGGCTTTTCATTAGTAAAGCAAACCTCCAAACTGATGGTCAGAACAATTTTTAGACACGGCATAAAGCAGGACCTGGGGTTGAAAGTTAGTCCTCAGCCCACTTGTGCAATGCATTAAACAAACAAATGATGGATTGCAATTTTATCAAAGCACTGGTGGGATTAAACTTCAATTTAATTCTGAGTTTACATATATTTTTTAATAATCTGCATACTGTATGTTAATGCATGCTGAATTTAATTAGAATTTTCTGTCCTTTCTCCTTATTACAGGCACTATGTGTAAAGTAGTGTAAAAACTAGTCTAATATTGCTTCCCAATTAAAAATGTTTTGTATAAACGGACAAAATACATGTTTTGTATGTTTATTTTATTTCATGCTTGTGTAGACATATTTTGTTATACACATATTGTACCATAATACTGTTGGTTGGTTGGTCTGTCGTTCAGGCTCAATTACGTTGAAAGTAAGTGGTGACAAAATGTATAAAAATAAACTGCTGATGGTGAGTGAATGTTGAGCAGAGGAGCGGGTTAAGAACTCATTTTATTATTTGTCCTTCTGCTCTTTGGAACTGGAACTGGAAAACAAGCATCTTGAACCTTTCTAATGGCTTAGTCACAACAGAGTGTTGCAGCCAACTCAGTCAAAAGGTTATCTGTGAAATAATAGTGCAATCAAAAACACTCATGTTAATAGCTTTCAGTTTCTCCTCTTGTAAATAATGAGCTGACTATTTCTAGGTATAGAATGAAGTGCTGTATGGATTTTATTCTGTTTTAGAATGTTGCCTCGCATCGTGACCTAATCTGCTTATACATTTGTAACGACTACACCATAAGGGTTCTTCTTTTTTTCTTAACTTGTGATCACTGCCAAGTAGCTCTTGCACCCAGCTATTGTGTTACACAACTACATATGAACTAGGAAGATGTAAAAGTGTTTGCCAGCCTAGCAGCATGGCACAGTCACATTATGGCCGATTCCAATGAGCCTCTGATCCTGATGTGGGTTATGTTTAATGACTAGCTGTAAAAAGGGTCCTGTTCCAGACACATACCAAAGGCCATGGTTTGAAGAAAGTAACTTAATTTGCATATGTGTTAATGTGTATAGTCATGTGAGTCTATTAGCAGTGGCAAGACAAACCAGGAAATTCTCACCACAGGAACCTGTGACATGTTTCATAGCTTGTGAATAAACATCACTTCTCATCCAGTCAAGAATTGCTTTTAGAAGTCAGTGCCTTCACAACCAATTTCTGAAAGTACACATTGCAGGGAACTGCATACCATGAACATATGGAGCAGAGTAGTATGCATGCCTTTTGTGTACTTTTGCTGACAAGAGTTACAGCGTTGTGTTCATCAAAGACCTCACTAAGACTTTTGATGAGGTGTGCAAGGTGTGCTTCAAGATGGAGAAAGTTCTGTGATGTTCTGGTGTTTTGATTACACGAACATGAATTATTTGTTTGATGTGACAGAAAATCTGAATCACAATTGATTGTACGGAGCTGTTGGACAAAAGGCTGTTTTGCCTTTTGGTCATTAAATTACTGAGACACACACCATTCCTCCCTGTGTTCCAAGATGACAATTCTCACAGGGCTGCAAATGTGGCAGTGGCATGATGAACTTTCAGAAGAAGTCAAACGTGGACTGACTCACAAAATCCTCAGATAATCCTTGTTATGCTCCTGCAATGGAATTTCAGCTAAATGGAACAGACTTATACATTTTTTGTTTTAATTTTCGGAGTATTTTTGAATTCTACCCTCTGTAGGGTGATCATTATCATTTCCATCAAACAACACATATATATATATATATATATACACACACGCACACCACACTCCATTTTCTTTTACATATTGAATCTAGAAAGCAGTAGGTCATTCAAGTTGATCCACACATAAATTGCAAACTGTTGCAGGTGTGTGTACTGTATGCTGGCTGCATAAAATGTGAATCATCAAGTCCTTGATGCTCTTGTGCCCACACACTCAAAATCTGTTTAGCAGATAGCCACCTTTTTATGTCAGTGGTTTTGCTGATGTTCTTGACATCCTACTTGTTTCCATTTTGAACTATATGTAATTAACTGATTCTATCTATTGATTAAATACCTCTGGCTTTATGAAAAGAATATGAAGTAATATACTTTTCTAATAACAAGCTACTATCATTTTCAGTTACATTGCCACAACATTCTTTCAGTACCTATGGTTCGATGAACCATCCACAGCTAATTTACAGATACTACAAGTTTCCAACTTCTTTTGGCAATTATTAATGCTCTGTCTGTGACACATGATCTAACATAAATACTAAGTGAAATAGGAGAGGAGGCTGTGGATGCTGGTGAAGAGGCAATTCTAACCGGATAGGCAGGCTAAAGCTCTAGGACTATCTGTTGGAATATCTGGTACTATTGTAAAAGACAAAGGTGGCTTCCCTTAGTTGCTTTAGCTAAATCATATGAGATATTAGACATTATACATAACAAATAAAGCAACATACACTACAGATGTTGAGAGATTTCAATTATTAAAAGGATCCTGTAAAGGGGCCATGGTATGTTCTAACAGGTTTTCATTATATCAATCATTTTAAGCGATCGGGATATTCTGTCTACATTTTCATAAAGGTGCAAAGTTGCTTTAATAATATTTCAATTAATTTCGCATTAATGGTAAGCTGAAGGAATTATTATTCTGCTATATAAGTATTTTTGTCATCTAATTGTAAATACGTGACCTATATATAAGATCTATAGCACCATCTAGTGGCTACAGAAAATAAATTATTACATGTACAATGAAAAGATATGACATTGAATATATAGTGTCTCCCTCTGCTGACTCTGTACAATACACCATAAGTCAAAAGCCCGGATTTCTATTATTGAATATTACTGAAAATATACTGCTCATTAAAAATAGGGGCTATTTAATTATGGGATATAAGTTTTGAGTCAAATTAGAATAACGTAATATAATAATATACAATATAATAAAATAAAATAATTTGTAAAAGGCACCACTAGACCATTCCATGGAATGGATGTTTACAAATTAAACAAATGAATGAAATTGATTCAATGTATTGTATTCATACTGTCTGCAATTAAATAAATGTCAAATGTAAGACACTACATTGTGTGTGTGTGTGTGTGTGTGTGTGTGTGTGTGTGTGTGTGTGTGTGTCCCAAATTGTGTTAATTATGGTTGTACAGTTGTAATTTTTTTTTTTTGTTTTTTTTTTTTTGCTGTGCTAAAATTCGTATGCAGGTTTTTAATTTTTCTTAACAACTTACACATGGGGTTAAAGAAACTGATGCTAACCAACACTAAAAATAATTAACAATAAATAACACTGTGTGAAGCCTTACTCTTCACTTCCTCTACACTTATTCTTTATGTTAATATGGCAGCTGTGTCAACGCCCCATGTCTTGAACCTTAAATTAACTAATTAAAAAGTAATTTCCATGGTTATTGTTATCCTCCTGTTACTGGTCTCTGCTGTCAGACATAACTTGTTTTTAAGAAAGTATGTGGAACATTAAGTGTCTGTGGTGCCATGGCCTGCTTCACTTAATCTTGGTTCAAACCACTGCTATACATGAACAACACTGGGAAACAATTGCCTGCATAATTGTGAGACTGAAGGAGGATGGCCATGGTCAGAGAAATGTACCATCTATTCTGCGTTATAGTTTGTGCACAACTGTTTTAAGACCATTTTGTGGCACTCATTTACGTATATGTATTAATTTTTTTTGGACCAGAATAAATTATTTGTAATGTTAAATCCAGAAGACATATGGTCTATAGGTCCTATAAATATAAAGCTTTATAAAGATACAGATATTAAGCCCTGTCTTTCTCCTATGGCTAAATCCACCTAAAATCCTCCTAACCCTTCTTCCTTTAGGCAGGCTATCAGATATCAAGCTTTTTTACGGCTGTGTTTCTGCATGTCGGCTCTGATACCAAACACTGAGATTATCATGGGATTTGTTGATGTCATTGGGTAGAAATAGCTGATGTAGTGTTGTTGTAATTAATCTCTGGTGATTTCCAGCCCTGTCTTTCGCTGACTGTGTCTTTCATTCTCATAAACGCAATTAAAACTAAAATTGAAAGTGTGATATGCTAAAGTGATTTGCAATACATTTTCTACAAGCAAAAGAGTATTTGCTTATTTAACATCTACATCCATTACTTGCAAATGGGAACATTCTAAGCTGAATGACATAGTATATAATCTGATAAATGCAATAAAGTGTCACCTAATGTAAATGTTCTGCATATACATCAAAGATCTGATACAAACATTCTGTTAGCTGAGATTTTCTTAGTTATATTGATCTAGTACGGTAGTTCAGGATTGCTGTGTGCAAGTGGTTTTCAGAGTGATGTTATAGAAAGGCGTGGTGCTGCAGCTTGCAGCATTTATGTCCTGCACATGTCAAAGGAATGTGGGAATTGACATGCTCTCCCACTGCTTGTGTTTGTCTTCGCTTGACCCAAAAAGATGCATCTTGCATGCATGCTGACTAATCTCTTGGTTTGAACAATGCCTTGCATCGACCTGTTGCCCTCTACACATTGCATTCCCACCTTGCTGGCTGTGTTTCTGCTCTGAAATCAGCAGATAGGATACACAGCTCTGCCATGCCTTTGTGCTTGCCATTATTTTAATTCAATTTACTTTCACTGTACAGTTATATTTAAAATTTGTATATTATTTAAAATGTCTTTGTACATTTTACGTTATTTGCACATATTCATAATTACGTAATAGGCATATTCTTGTACATATGTTAACTAGTATATATATATATATATATATATAGAGAGAGAGAGAGAGAGAGAGAGAGAGAGAGAGAGAGAGAGAGAGAGAGAGA